>JAQBSW010006323.1:0-49470 GCA_029291075.1 Eudiplozoon nipponicum | reverse complement strand
CCTACTACTCCAACTACTACTACTAGTGTATTGTTGTGCAACTCGCATGATCGCTTTACAATGGGCAACTAAGCATCAATAAAAAATTTCTTCTTGCAACCTACAATTTAGGAATGCCGTGTATGAAGTAGAGCGTACATTACTCGTCGTTTAGAAAAACATTAAAAATCATATTCATTAATTGACATATATGACAAAATTAAACGATACTATCAAAAAGATAAAACAAGTGGTCATCATACGAATATGGTAAACAGACAGTTTAATGACAATTGTGCACAGAAACGTAAAGAATAAGAAAAAGTAAAGATCCAAATAGTACAAACATTTCAGATCGGTAAAATGCGTGGTAAATCATGAAGGTAAAACGGTATACCAGGCTTTTCTAAGAATAAAATAGATACCACAGTTTAATTTCTGTTAGACAATTTTGCGTCGTGCTCTCGTTACAAGGTTCCGTCAAAATGCATCAGTACGTGTAACCAGTGGTATTTACGCTATTCCATATGACTGACTGAAAATGGTATCTGACGAAATTACACATGATTCAAATACAAAAATTAGAATTACTGTATGAAATTTTGTGCAAGATAACAACACATCATCAATTTAAATCAAAACTGATGTCTTTATTTGCCGGTTATAGTGCGTCGCACAAATTTGCTGAAACGTAGTGCGTTAACTGGACGCGCTAACTTTGGTTATATTAGAATTTCGTATTACTCGGTGGTATTACCGGTACAGTGATCGTTGAGCCCTAGCCAAATTTGTCAACTTTGCGACCATGGAACTTACCATACCAGCGACATACATACACTTTTTCCTTTAAAATAAATAAAACGTGGAGGTTTGCTCGATGCCTCCACCAGAGCCTGTGTAAATATATACAAGGCAAATATCGACGCGACTTGCCACGAAAAATTCCTATCATTAAGCGAATAAAGATATTTTATTTACTTCTGCATGCCGAAAGTCAGCCAAGAAGAAAAGTTGTATTACTAGATCACATAACGTCTTGTCAGTCTGATACACTTTGCCTAAGCTTCTTAGAGTTATGTTTATTCATTACATAAGGACCGATTGTATTTCTGCCCCATGACATTTCAGACTAAATATAAAAGAAGTAACGCAATACATACCGGATCTAAACGACCTAAGAAACGTGTGCCGCGCGCTTCATTTTTGTTCGCATAAAGACCGGCAATAACGCGCGAGGATCCTAGAGGACCTTTGTCGCTAAATAAAATTACATAACGAAATCCGACTGCCTAAATTTTTATTGTCAAAATAATTTTTAAAAGGACAATTAACACATAACTGGTGCTTCTTAGTGGGTATAGAGCGTAGTGCTGGCTTTTCCTGAAGGGTGGCCAGTAAGTACGAAACTCGTGTGTACATGAGATTAACTTTGGCTTTTCCTTGAAATGAAACACTACATATATGTATGTATATATATATATATATATATATATATATATATATATATATATATATATATATATATATATATGTATTACATTGAGTGCGATAATATTGTATTCAACATATTCACTCAGCAACATTGTCTTCAAGGTGAAAATGTAGTAAATTTCGGTTTTTCAATGACCCATTTTCAAAAACGTCGCTTCAAATTGAATGGAAGACATTCGAGTTTTTGTTGACGTCATGAAATTAGTTTGTTGGTAACATCAAACAATCGTAACACATGTTTCACATACTGTTTGTGATTTAACCGAAATAGACGACCAAAAAGGTAGTTTATTTGTTTTCAAATGAGCAACTTCATAATCACCATACAAAGTTGAAATGCATCAGTACGTGCAATTGATGGCAGCTTTTATATGTGATGCAACCGATTAGACACAATCGTATTAGTGTTTTTTGCAAGCTGAGAAACTTGGAGTTAAAACAATAAGCAAGAAAAGTAAAACTCATTTTCTCCCTTATTCATGGTGGTTAAATTAGTAACTTAATTGTTGATTTCTACGAATAAGAAGCAATAAAAATACAACATAAATGCGGCAAACTGCAAAACCGATGAATGAACATGCATTTCGTTTAAGCCTCCCAGATACATATTTGGAGTGCGTTTAAAAGTTAACCACGCAAAAGTTAGTCTCAAAGCACAACAGAACATTTGTTATATGTGATAAACGACAATACAGCACTTACCGCTTCGACGTTGAGTGCATGAATACTCTATAAAACACATTTTGTTGGTAAGCAGGCGATCAAAATCACTAGCATAATATTATAAATAAGTGACTGGTTACCTGGTTATGACCACCACAGTCTCACTAAAAAAGAGGTACTCGGGAAAAAAAATCCATGAGAATCCAGTTTCAAAAAGAATCCAATGGAGGTCAGATAAATTCTGTCTTGTTGACATAAACTCTTCTGCAGACGCACTGCGCGAGACGGATCTCAGTTTATCCATGATCGTACATATATGTACGGGTATATGGATGTGGATATTGTTGCGCATTAATTGATATCAATAATTTAATAAAAGTTTGACGAACAGCAACTTTTTCTGCTATGAATATCAGTGGGCACCTTCTCGAGCCAGTTAGTCTAAATCTTGATAGATAGGGTCATCGACTGCACTACGAATGAGGCTATATGTGAAAGTCATATCTGCAAAATTTATCGGTTTGCATGTGACTTAATAATTCGATAACCTGTTTACTTAACACAGATTTTTAAAAGTCGTGTGATAGATGCCATAAAGTTTCCACTCTCAATTTATGTATATATACAAAAACAATATAAAAGTGAAAAAAATAAACATGTTTCTAGCGACAGGTTATTAAATTTATATATATATATATATATATATATATATATATATATATATATATAAGTAACAGGTGTTTCTTGAAGGAATGGCGTTGTTGCGATACTGAAATTACTTGATCTGCGTTTTGACTAACACAGCTTTAATTGTTCCAGTAATTTCCGTTTTTATAATATTTCAATCCACACTACCGTAGATCTTCATCAGATGCATTTCACGAAACAAATGAAGCAAGTGAAGTAACAGGTGTGCCGCAAAATACGACACACCCATTGATTGCGGACGCATTCAAAGTGAATGCGATGACAGACCACATGACGTTACGAAAAATAAGCAGTCTACATTGCGTAAAGCAAGATATACATAGCTAAGAGGGGACTGGCTACGAAAAATGTACAGATAGGATTTGATAAGCGAAAATAATAACGAATCCGGATTAATGGCCGTAGCTACTGATAGAAATAATATTCACTTATTTATGTTATTCCATGGTTCTCATATATATATATATATATATATATATATATATATATATATATATATATATATATATGCATTTACCTTTGGTATAAAGGAAACATGCATAGGATGATAGAAGTCATTAATCTAACGAACCATAGTTTCGTTCCTAAAAAGCAACGCATAACAGCTCGTTTCGAGATTCAATATTTCACTAGATACTAGAGTAATTCCATGAGGCGAAAGGTAGGCAGTAGTCTCATCCAAGCCGACTTCAGTAGAGGACCAAGTTAATGGTCTAAAAGGTGAATTGATATGATCTTACAAATAAGCAAGAGGTGTAAGCCGAGTTATCAAAGAATAACCACGAATTAGGCAATTATTTCAGCACCGTTCACATTCAGGACATTGAAGATAAACGCAAAATACAATTAACGAATTACTTATTTGGCGTAGTAAACGCGGACTTACCAAATCGGTTTTTAGAGCCGGCTGAACGCATTGAATGAAAGTACGCCACCAGCAGTTAAGATATTCTTTAGCCTGAGGGCAAGAGCACTCGTGATGGTGAACGGTTCCGTTGCTCTCGTCGATCGAATAGTGCCAAGGCTTCTTGGCTCCAACAAAATGTACAACGCGGACATCTTTACAAAAACGCTTCCATGCCGGCGCGTAGGAGTAGAAAGACGTACTGATACAATTGTAGACAAACGGTAGATGACGACTAATGTCTTTGGTAGCCCAATCAGAATAGAATAAGTTCAATAGACCCTTCATATATTTTAAACACAAAAAGAAGGAGGACAATAATAGCATTAACAAGCAATAAAACAATTCCTAAATTATGGCTATTTTTCCTTCGATAAGGTGATGCGCAAAATATTCTCACTCGCATTTACTCGCATGTCGTGACAATGATTCAACTAACTCGAGCCATGTAGAAATGTCTAAAGGAAAAAAGATTTCATTATGTTTCATTTTTTGACTGCTTAGAAACATAGATGAGAAATTGCAATTAAGCTCAGTTTAAGAGAAACTGCCACGAATATGAAAATTATTATCAGTTTTTCATAACATTCTATTCAAACATGTCAGATTAATTCTCGTTAGCGAGTTTGTCTTCGTGTGCAAATTAAAGACAACGCAAAATTAACAAGTGAATATATTTAGATAATCAGTAGTTTGCCGTATATCTGTGCTCAAAATTGTTAAATCCAGTTCGAAAAAATTATTTAAACAATTATTAAAAAACAAACCTGAATTTAAAGAATGTCAATCATTACAATTCCCGCATTCATTAGTGAAAGTCAAACAGATAGTCAAGTTAATTGCTATCGACTGGTCAGAGGCCATACAAATTTCAGGCTTGATGACTAGCTAACCGTAGACAGATGATACTCATAGGCCGTGATTGATAGGTTCTCACTGCTCTCGTCTTTCTTCCACACGTGTACTCCCCATCGAAAATGCAGCAGTAACCAATTTTAGCAAAACTTTGAATTGCATAATTTCCGATGGACAGTAAACGTGTGGAAGGCTCAAGTGCGACGAAACCAATGAGAACCCATCAATCACCGAAAACAGACACACAGTGCATCTGGAAATGTAAAGGAATCAAGATTTTACCGACCTACGAGTGCTATCAGTTGTCTCGAAATAGTTAATGGCTGGTAGAAAATTATATGATGACAACGCAGCACAACAGAACACATCCTTTAAAGGATTCTAAAGAATAAAAATGCTACTGTCGATTTTTTCCATTCCGATCATCATCCGTCATGCTTGTATACACGAGTTCCACGGAAAATCAATGACGCTGCTATATTAGTACCAGGGCATAATGCTTACCATCATACACACGATCGATATTTGTACGCTTTTAACGATGCTCGAGTAATTTTGCTTCCAATGTATATACATGCCTTGCGATTTGATCCTCGCTAGTCAGTTTGCCGTCGTACTTTGATGATGATAATGGAAGATCGAAACGCATTAGTACGTATGACTGGCGGCAGTTATTCTTTTATTCGACGAATGGTTAAATGCAATCGGATTGGTGCTTAATTAAAGCATGTAAATTTGATTTAAAGAATTGTTGCCACCACCCGCGTAATCACTGATTGTTTAATATTTCTTTAATATAAACTAATTTTGAGCAAATTCACTTATGTATCCAAATAGTGAATGCTCGTTGTACTTTTATTGTTGAGGCAATAAACATACATAGCCGGAAAATTAGCAATAATTATACACCTGAACGTTACCTCCATCGAGAAGCTGTCATTCAGTTTATTGTTGAACTACTTCTCATATCATTTGGGTGCAAGGTAATGCAAAAAAGTTTTCGGTCCGTCACGATCTCCATAATTATGAAGCCAATATAACGATGTTTAAATAACTGGAAATCACTTTAGAATTAACGGGATTTAAAACAAACATGACTGGATACGAAAGGAAGCCAATCACACAAGTCTTACTGCGAATGGTGTTAAAGAAATTTAGTTAATCCAATAAATATAAGCTCAGACAGTGCATTATTTCAAATCAGTAAGCTATAGAACTAAAAGTGTGACTTAACATCCGATAAGGAAGCAAAGAAAGAAATTTAGACATACATGAATTCAAAATTTGTTTAAAAACAGTGTACACGACACTGCAACATAGACACACACACACATGTCCTCGTCTCCCGCGCAGGGAAAGTTGTATGTGTCCATTTAGCCTAAAAACCAAGGATTCTCGACTGTACCACAAGAAGACTGACAATGGTAGGAAGAAGTGCAAGATGCGTAGAATCACCAAAATCTGCTTTTGCATTTCGTGTATTTGCACAGAAAATTCGGCTATACATAAGCGGAATTAGTTGGAACATCTACATTTTTCCTTTAGATGGACTTTGTTGAAGAGGTACATATATCTTAAACTCTAAGACAGTCGGCAAGAGATCATGAATTACAGAGAATCGGCACAATGGCGAATAAAATTAGAAAGCGATAGAAATAATCATATCTAATCTTTAATTAGGCAGACTAATCAGAAATAAGAAGTGCTAAGAAGAGATTAATATTTGAGTAGTTAGTTACTATTTGACTACTTGTCTAGATATTAAATATGATGACGAACATTATTAATAATGCTTTTCTTATAAGAACAGGTTTGAAACATTACGATCGCAATTTAGATCGAACACATTACCGAAAAGAGCACACTTGCAGTAAAGTTTGAATAAGACAGGAAATTGCTTGTAATGTGTAGCTTTCCTGGTGTAGGAAATGAGTTGCGATGTTGAACAAATGAACTAGTTCCATATATCAGCCACGACAATTCTGGCAACAACTATTTTGTAAGTATTGCTAATTTAAATTTACAGACAAAATATATGAAGGGTGGCTCAGTGAGTAGAACAATAGATTCCGATGCAGACGTGCCCAGATTCGAGTCCCGTCCACAACAAATTCTGGACAGTACATGATGGAGTTCTAATAAGGATGAAACTGATCAACTGGATGAACTGCCCATTCAAAAGTATACGTGCTTAGTTTAAACTGACAAATGTATATAGATAATAGGACTGGTGTTTACATCAAAAGCGTAACTTTGATTTAAATGATTGCTATCACATCCGGTGCAACCAATGTTAGCTTAATTATATGCATAGTTTATCGGTACAAAAAGTCAAATAGGAAACTTTTAATCGGTGTATCAAAATATGAAATAGGCCTGTTAAATTGAGTTGAATGCTATCAGACATCTTCAAATAGCAGGAAATGGGTAAACTATAAAATAACAAACAAAAACCCCAAAAAAACAATAACAAAATACATAAAATGATCACACAATAGCGTGAAAGAAAGCACGCATAAATACATATGTCTTATGAAATTAATATTTAAATGCATTTTAAGAGGAATATTTAAGGACAATACAAAGGAAGTAAAAGGATTTCTCCTTAAGATCATTTTCAAGAGTTAACATTTGGATTGTCAGAAGAGAGCATTCCCGTTATGTAACTGAAAAATTGTCCTGAACTGACGAATGAGCATAAAAAGGGTATAGAATGATTTCTTTTAATTGGACAGCGACGTTGAATTATATATATATATATATATATATATATATATATATATATATATATAAGCTATATATGTTCTACTAAATATGAAGGACAAGGCACTTCGAAAAGCAGCCAGACAAATAAGATAAGCTTTTCTAATTGTGCGCTTAATAAATATCCTATGGCACCTGGCTGACAGCCATCAAAATCAAACCGTGAAAGCTGAGATCATGAAATAGTACAGTAGCTTGAATATTTTATCAAAAAAGTCGTTTATGTCCTTTGCAAACTACTATCCCATAGAGTAAAAAATAGTGTTGATAGTAAATAATAAACCATTTTAAACATGCTCCCTTCAAATGCAAAGTGGAGCAAAGATATACAAATTCCCGACGTGAATACGGACAAAGGCAATCAATTAACAAAAGCATTGTTGCCTTGCAATTTAAATACATACACACACGCATACAAACATACACACATGCATACATACGTACATAAGTACATACATACATACAAATATGCATGCATGCATGCATGCATACATACATACATACATACATACATACATACATACATACATACATACATACATATACATACATACATACATACATACATACATACATACATACATACATACATACATACATACATACATACATACATACATACATACATACATACATACATACATACATACATACATACATACATACACATATGGATATATAGTCACACATAATTGCATCGCGAAATACATACAGAATTTTGTATGGTTGGCTCCATTTCGATAAGGTCGTCTACCATAACCTTTTATGAGAGAAAAGGCTTTCTATATGCCTGGTTCGCTCTATCCGGAAAATTCTACATCGTAAGCCAATTCATGAATTGATAACAAAGTGTTCACAACTTTCTACTTAATGTGTAATGTAATCATATAACAGCTGACAACATTGACAGAATAAGATAATAATAGCTTTCTACAGATGTCGATACAAGTTAAAGCGTTTCTGATTGTGTTGCATAGCTAAAGCTCTAATTTCACTGTTTAAACAAAATTGTAAAAATGCATCACAATTACTGTGCATCAAGCCAACATAGCAATTACATTGCTATTTGCTTGATTTGCTTTTGTGATGATAACTTAACAATGTCAAACACACTGTATTTCTGTTTACGAAAAATACATGCACAAATTTGTTCGGCTCAACAGGTTCTGTTTAGTGTACAAACCACCAGACCCAAAATGCAAACACTAACGCCTCCACGTTCTTTGTTTAACAAATGCAAATAGATGTGTGATTCATCGGTGCGAGGCAACAAGCAACACGCGCAAGAGGCGTGTTTAGCGGAGTCGGAAACACGTTTATTGCTGAAACAGAAATGAACTCTACCGATCTCATAGCATGGCGTGAAGGTTTCACATGGCTGGATTACATCAAGTGGGTCACACGGATAAAAGCATCACACATTCACATTGCAGACAAAAGGTTGAGATAATTTTGTGCTAGTCGTTCAATGTAACAAGGTGTAATTAGAGAAAGGAGAGAGAGAGAGACATAAAGAGAGAAATAGATTGAGAGAAAACGTACTGAACAGCTGTCATTTATTGTTTAAAGACGGGCTGACGAGCAAGCAAAAACAAAAGATAAATGCACAAAGGCATGAATACGGATTACAATAAGCTAATTATGCATAATAAAAAGGTAGAATAATGTCTGCATAATTTAAAGCACGAATGTGAACAACAAAAAAGAACACAACGAAAGTCAAGAAATGAAAAATAACTTATAGTAATAATAAACAAAAATCAAAACAACGATTTTCTATTTATCACAAATATAAGCACAACAAAGAAAAAATAACATATGAGCAAAATGAAAAGAACCTAGGAAGTTGCGATCTCGATTTAAGAACCAATCCTATGATATATATATATATATATATATATATATATATATATATATATATATATATATATATATAGTATAGATTTCACCCCTATTAGAATTTTTTCGCATACATGGCTCGATCCCCGGCTCGTCAGTTTTGAAAACTATCTCTAACCACTGAACCACCGGTCTACTGGACGAATAGCATTTTCTACATTATATACTAACAAGTAAGTATAATAATGGGATTGGTGTCTATAGCGACATCGCAACCTTGATTTAAATAATTGTTTTCGCGTCTGTGCAAATACATTTAGTTGTTAATATTACCTAACTTTATTTTAAGTAGTTTTACTTTTCATTGAAATCATTAAATTCTTTGGTGACGAAGTACCGGCTCATATTTGTTTGAACCATTATCATTGGTTCACAATAACACAACCACACGGATTGACCAGAGCTTGAAGAAAATGAATTGATTTCAACATATTATAGATATGTTGAGAAAATATGCTAGTCATTCATCGCATACAGTAAAACATTACGCTTAATCAAGGTTGCAATCTTTAAATAAACACCAGATTCATTATGCACACAAATTTTTTGGTATAAACTAAACATTGTATAGTGTATGCTTCAGAATCTGGTGCTCTAATCACTGAGCTATCCTACCGCACACTACACACAATTTTCAGTTATACACTAACTAATGTTCATTTCAAAACCACTTCCCCATGTAATGTATATGTTGTATAATGACAAATTGTGGATGGATAGTTGTAACTTTAGGGCTAAAGGCATGCTATATAGACTTCTCATGAAGGAAAGGCTAACCACGAAACAGTAGTTAGTGTATAGATGAAAACTGTGCGTAGTGTGCGGCATGGTGGCTCAGTGGTTAGAGCACCAAATTCCGAAGTAGACGTGCCCAGGCTCAAACTCTGTACGCGGCAAGTTCTGGACAATACGCAAAGAGATCCTAATAAGGATAAAACAGATCTACTGGATGAATTGCCTGTTCCACACTATACAATACTTAGTTTATACTGATAAATGTACAAAAATTTCTTATTAGAGCAGCGTGCCACTAATTTTTGTGAAAAGACAGCCGTGTAAGCAGAACATTCTTTTTTTCCGTGGGATAAGTCAAAAGGATTGCAATACCAATGACAATAACAAACATATCGTATAACTGTAAACTTATTGGCTTGTATTTTTTAAAAAGAAATCTCAAAATGAAGACAATCATTTAAAATATAATCAAATTACCACTATTTTAAATATTTTAATTTAGACACCAAAGTATCAGCCGCTGGATCGCGTTCAGGTTAAATTTTTTTTATTTACAAACTTATTATAATAACTCATACCAATATCCAATCAGAAACAGGACTCGAATCATTTGCATCATCTAAGTTTGGTGATCAATAATAGGAGTCTTCACCTTAATCAAATCGTTTAATAAAGAAGATACCTTCTATTTATGGCGCCAGGCACGAAGTTATGAACCTGACTGGTTTGTCAAGAATTAAAATATAACTTACAAACGCGTTTATAATTAGTTAATTGTTTACCAAACAAACCATAATAACTAAAGTACCTAATACAGATATAATTTAATTAAACCGTTAGACGAAACGTTAATTACGAAAAAACAATGATCAATGTATATAATATTTATAATAAATAAGTAAAAATACAAGAAAGGTTTTAATACAATTTTGCCATTAATTTGACCATCATTTTTATAATATGAAAAACTCAAATTAGCGCCAATTGGCATCCAAATTATGAGGCCTAATGTTAAACATAACGAAAGTTGTAATCTCTGCATGACAACGCTAGATTGAAGCATGATGAAGAAATATGCATGTATGATTGAATGCTAAATGGAAAAAAAATAATTCTTGCGGTAAAATGTATATGAATGGCCGTAAAGTACGTCGTCAGACGAAAATCAATGTTACACCCACCTGGTCACCTCCATCAAAGCTGCCTTCAGAGATGGCGAAATCGAGAAGTCGTTTGTATGTGTCTCGAGATGGGCAAAACACAAATACGCCAGAGTTGAAAATGTCCGGCCAACCTGGATCTGGGGCAGCGCTGAGCTCCTCACGTTCAAACAGATCATCTATATTTTGCAAGACCTATCAAGATAAAATTATCACAACATATACGACTGAAAGTGGAAACTTTACTTACAGCTTAAGCAGCTTAAAGACACATTTTTGTGGCAGACGAACAGTAGACATGCGCAGAAGACGAAATATATTAAGTTGGGAGTTGTCCGCAAATGGAGTGAAATAAATAAAGTAAATAAATGATGAAATCGTAAAGACGCTTCCCGCTCTTCGCCTTACAAAACTTGCGCTACACTGTAAGTTCCACGCATAGATAACGCCGTCTATCAACTCTATGTCTATTGGATTCCTGGTACTGGGTGCAGAAAATTGGGCTACACACGCTATATACAACAAATCGGCAAAAAGTCATGTAAATCGCATTACAGCAAATAACCTTTCTCGAATACACCGCATTGTTCTCACTTTGATAGTCTAAGCTAAGTGGTGTCTTTTACCTGATTATGGGGTTGCGATCCGATAATTAGATAAATGATCTATTTCCTGTCGCGCAACATATTTCTTTTAAAACTTATTTACGTACTAAAGTGGTGTCTTTGTCCGTACACATTTTGTGGTCAATTGCATTTTTGATACGATCGGGTTGGAACTTATTTATGAAATTGAGTGATATGTGTTCATTAGAATTGCTCCGTATATCCACCAAGGATCATCTTGCGATCTCCCATCCATAAATATAATCACATAAATTCTTTGCATGCATTCTAAATTTAATACAGAGTTGTGTGAAGTGAAAGGAAAGTGTAGGATACACTTTCATGAAAAACGAGCGAAAACGTGGCGGATAACAACTACCTTATGCGTGTTCAATAGGGTCGAAGTGAACACATCACATCAAGTAATGTGTAATTTATAATGATATTAATAAAAGTATGTCATTTGAAATTGACCTCATCATAGATGTTTCCAGCTCCGAAAGGCCAGTTGGTCCCGCAACAACAGTCCTTATTGAAACTATGAGGAATATTTTAATTTTGGCATAACTGAAGCTCGTGATGAAACGAAGTTTACGAAGACCGTGACAACTATTAAATAGACAATATTTTTTTAAAGTTGAGATTAAATATATTTATATACTGCCAGTAGATGCTACAGATTGCATAAGGTAATAAAACCAATTCATCTAGTAGACCGGTTTCCTCCTTGTTGAGAAACTACCGCAGACGGGACTTGAAACTGGCATAGCTGCTTCGATGTCTGAGACTATTCGCAGCGCCACCCGCGCCGCGTACCATATACAATTTTAATTTATATACAAATTTATGTTTATACTGACAATATATTCGAAATAGAAACTGCTGTCATTAAACTTTAAATCGATATAACTTACATGTGCCTCTTAGCTAATACGAGATCCGGGGTGGCTAGTTAGAACTTCAGGCCTTTTTAGATTCCAAATATGTTACATATGAAGTAAAACCCAGCCAGAAGCATATGTTGGTATATGACATCAAATCCCGCATAGAAAGCGGCAAGGCTGGCGTATTAAATAGTATCAGCTTCTGAATAAAGTGTGCCCAAGTTCAATACCTGTCCGCGGCAAATTCTGGCCAGTACTTGAAGTTCCCAATAAGGACGAAACCGGTCTACTGGAAGAATATCCTTTGCTAGCTGATGCTATGTGTAGCTTATACTGATTTTATATATATATATATATATATATATATATATATATATATACATATATATTCTATATAATGTCCATGCTTTTTAATATTACACAGTACGTTTCTAATTAGGAAGGAAGAACACATTAATAACAAAGTGGATAAAGGCCATTTATTACGTGAATATTAAACATCGCTCTACAATCATTCATTTATATACATTTTGGGTTTTTAATTGATTATGCTAGTGATAACAAATCTGACTCGCTTTTACTTCTGTTTCTTGTTTTGGCTGGTTGGTAGGTGTGTATGCGTTCGTGTTTGTGTGTTTGCATGTAAAGGTCATTCTCGCAGTATTGCAAAGTGGTGTCTGAGATCTGGTCATTATTGTTTCGATGGCTTGAGAATTAACCATTTGTGCGCATTGTTCACTGTTACATCTACGAGTGCTATTTTCCCAATTTAGTTGATCATTTCGAAACAAGGTGAATAATATATATATATATATATATATATATATATATATATATATACTGCTTAACTAGGTAAGTTACGTCACGTTTTCAATCAAATTAGGGGGATCAATTTGGTCTCACATTCGTCAAATTCCAGACGCAAATCTTCAATGGAACTCGATGTACCTTAGTAAAGAAGTATTTAAAATATTTATTTTTTTATCGATCGTATCATATACGCATCAGTAGTTGTTCTAAACATAATTCCAAGATTTTATTAATAGTGGATCAATGCTTCATGTACGAAATTATATTCATGGCTCAGTAGTTTTTAGCTTGTTTGATATTATGCAAAAGACATCGTAGCATAACTGTCTGCTATTTGTATACATTATTAAGCACACAGATATGCAAAGGCACACTTGAAAGAACAACGATAATAGGATTTAATTATTTACAGCTACTGAAACATTCATCTTCTGTTGACACGCAAAGGTCATTCCAAATAGGATAACTTATTTGATTTGACGTGTATAAAATATGCATTTGAATTAAAATCAGAAATCAGCACAAGCACAAAAATATTGATGCAGTACATAGTTGTACTGGTTTTGTGCGTTTAATAAAAAATATTTCTAAGGAAAAATAAAGAATAACGTGGGAGGTGATAAAAAGTATTTAAATCAGGTTTGCGAGCTTAGGTTAAGTACTAACCAGCCGTACAGCATAGAAAAAACCCAGAGTTGCACAGACTGACGCGTTTTAACCTTCTATGATGGCCATCAGAGCACGTTGACAAATTGACTCGTAAGGCCGTTCGTGGCCGCATAGAAATTATACAGCCTACATTCCTGTAAACACCATATATGCAAGACTAAGAGTGATGAAACCTGTATGTCATACCGATTATACACATTGCGGGTTGATCCTAGTGCACTAATTTGCTATCATGTTCTGATGATGATAATGGAAGATCAGTTTATCAATGCCAATATAAATATTCCACATCTGATTTGGGCTGACAACATAGGCAGAAATAGATGTAATAATCATTATTATTTCATTAGCTCAAATAACTGAAGTTTATGCATTACAAACAGCAATAAATCAGCATAATATTCTCAGTTACCAATGGGCTGTAAAAGAACTACGCCAGCCACACCAAGAGAGACTGGTTTGTTAAGATTAGACATCTCTCCTTTTAAACTATCTGCAACGCGAGTGAGCTAAGCAAGATCGGCTCGCGACGTTTAGTTTTGAGGCACTATTACTAAAGTTTGTTCTGCCAGTCGAAACTGGTTCAATGAATCCGACACACTTTCGCTCATTCAATCGAGACTAATTTAAAACTAGGTTTTACCTGAGTAATCGAATAGAATTTAGAGCTTCATAAAAGATAGGATAGTTTTATCCCGATAGTAAAGACTGAGATTAGAAATCTGTTTCTGATACGACATTATAAAGTCCGCCAGTTACAGACTTGATAATTATATTACCGTAGGTCAAAATTAAACCAAGCAATACCCTTAAAAATACAGTTGTATTAGTCAATTTTTCGGATCAATTGACACCATCTCAATCGTGTAACGTTTAAAACAAACATTCATAAGACTAAACGGAATGGAAGCTTACTGTTATTGTGTTTTCTCATTAGAGTAAATCATTAATAAATTTGCCTAATTAAATCAGGAAACTTATTAGAAAAGGCTAAAAAGCATAGAATAAGTCATGAAACGCTTGCGGTAAACCAACGGACCAGATCCCATATGAGATAAACTAAAAAGACATCCCAAACAAGGTCGATACTGTTACATTAACACAGAAAACACACAATTGTTAAGGCTATAAAGCCCGAAGCACTTACTGCCCAAATTAATTATAGAAAACAAGCAGCGGAAAATAAAAGTAAATATACGACAGAACATATAAGTAAAAGAGTGTGCATGACACAAATAACGGAATCAATGAACTTCTACAAACACTTTCTCTTTCTCGACTCTCTCTCTTTCCCATGCATCGTTCTCCTTCAACGAGTTTGGAATTCATAACTTATGATCAGTTTTAAACGTTTATATATATATATATATATATATATATATATATATATATGAGAAAAAGTCAGAGAAAACTCTGGTAAAATGAAGATGAGCAACATGAGCATAACGGAAATCAGCTAATAATACAAAAATGTATCAAAAACAAAAGAATGCCGTTAAATAAGCCATTTTTCTTTACCTTATATTGAACCATACAATGAATACTTAAGCAAAATCAAGCGTAAATTGATAACAAGTGTCCTATGTTTATATAACAAAGCCATATATGCGTACAACGATTAACGCTAGACAAAGACGTAAACTGAAAGCAGTTGATATTGTAATTTAATAAATAGAAAAAATACTTTTTTTTAAATAAAGCACATTTAAATATCGCATGACATTTACGAAGTTACAGAACTTATTCGCGGAAAACTCACTAGAGTATCAGCATCCATAAACACTGCTTTAGAATACTGAGTTAAACGCCAACAGTGCAATTTTGTGAAAGTCACTCCTAGGTCAGGCCGTTTGAGCAAGGCAAGGTTAACCTCATCTTTGCTGTCTAACACATTAACGACTTCAACATGGTCGAAAACCGCACACAAAGCAGCTCTAAGGATTTTGAAAATTGAAATAATTATAAAGATAGTTTTCAGTAAATTAAATTTAAAAAAGCACTATCTAGTAAAAATAAAGGTAGTGGATTTTAATGGTGGGCAAAACTAATCTATTATAAAATTATAGATCAACCAATTAAAATAAGCAAATCTAGTTTACTAGACTAAGAAATCACAATAAATTTTATACCTTATATGTATGTGAAATAGATATTTGGAACAAATGGTGTAATGAATCATAGATTAATTATAAAAGCATGTTGGAATAACAAAGCAAAAAAATGATTTTACGAATTACATAGAAAAAAAGTAGTGTAATAAATTTGATTGTGTACATTATGCAAAACATACACAATACATCAGTTTATATTCAGTTTGTACATATTTACTTTTCTTGTTTTACGGTAGATAATTAATTTTGAAATTGACAGCTATCGTAATACACAGCTCCTTTTCATGTTTAGTTTCCAAAAGCACCTGGAAAGCCAATTGGTTTAAATTTTGAATTTTGTAAATAATATGTACGTATATTGCGAAAACATTAGAAAATTTCGATCTAGTTTTAATGCTAAATGATCATTTATGAATTGACCAGTCCTACCTACATGGTTTATTTATCTTTAAATTACAGGAACACACATAAACGGATTTTAAACACAAAAAGATTATATTTTATTCTTAGCATCGTGTGATCTCACGTGGTTCACAAAAGAAAACTGTTTAAGATTTAAATTCTTAGATAGTAGGACTGAATTTAGTTCGTCCTCCGGCTAATGCCGTATATCTATTTTAGACACTATTGATCTCAATTTTGGTAGGTTCCTCACTCCATCTTCGTTATTCCCTTTCGAGAGGCTGTGTAATCTGGCCGAACGTGTTTTTAAGTAGAATCCGTGGCAGCCGTTCTTTTTTGAACGCTTCACATACACAATTAATTAGACGTCATACTAAATCCTAAGAAGTCTCAGCAATGTCTCTAACAATGTGAATTTTTACTCACCAGAATTACAATTTTTACAATGGCGATAACGACATTTTCTCTGGTTTTATTAATGGAATTTTATTGTCATTTTTCATAACCGAATACATTCTGTGGCTATATGAGTTTAAATTGAATCGCTTGTACCTTACATAAAAACACTCATAGTAGAGGACTAAAGTGGCCTTCTTTTGAAATTCCTCATTTAATTTCACCATGTAAATCTAACATTGCGACTTTGTTCATATCACTGACATCTGGTTCTTGTCGTTTGATAATATAATAACAATAATATAAGTTAAATCGATGAATTTTTATGACAGAAACAAAATCATATTGTTAAAAATATACGCGTTCCGGTTTTATGCAAATTAGTCTAAGATTTTATTGTTATTAAATAAGGCTTTATTCAATTTCTTGTGTTTGACTAGTGCGAAAAGTTCTTCCCATTGTCAGATTAAAATTTACTTATTTAATAAACATGGCATATTCAGACAATCATTTAAACGATATATCAAGTGAGCCTTACACACATCACACTGTTCGCATTTCAAAGGAAAATACTTATATATCAATATGCGTGGTAACCTAGGTAAGATATATTTCTTGAATCTATAAAAATGATTTTACTTTTCCAATAAGAAAGATACTGTGAATAATATTTTATTCTATTTTATAACTTGGATTCTCCGCATTACAGCTTTAACGATATTATAAAAAAAACCGAATTCTAATGCCCGTTTTATACTATAAAAAATTCCAATTTTCATTTTTGTCTTTAACTTTGTAATTGATGAACAAGGTGGCATTTGTCACTAATTGGAAATTTACTTCAGTCAATCCAGTAATACATACCTTTAATTTTTTTTAATCACACTATAAATTGTATAAGGCACAATTGCAAAGAATACTGGAATATGTTTGTTGTTTCATTTATTCTATAGCACGTCACCCTAACAATTACACATTCAATCAGTAATGCATTCCGAGATATCACCGAGGCTATTGGACTGTGGTTTTGGTTTCTAAATGAAAACAACAGTAAATTAAGCACTCTCGGTTTCCATTTGTACCAGTTAAGAAGTAATTTTTACTTTACAACGGTAGTTTTGGTGATTTTTTTCACCGTCACCTTTTATTTTAAATTAGTTTGTACAACGTACATGGTACATTAAATATCAAACATTTTAAACATGTTTTAGTCGAGATAAAGAAAAATATTTCACTTTCCTTCTTTTTAACTTGATCCAATTCCTATTATAGGAAATATACATGAAATTTTATTTGTTTTAAGCATCTAGTCTTGATGCTATTCATTTTTATACTTTGTCAACATATAACTGATATCTCACTCTCTACATTACATTAATTGCGATTCCACAATATTCAAAATAAAATAATTGTAAATTCCTTTCCTCTGATCTTGCATTAGAGGAAAATCTTAATGATAGAACACCGAAACATGCGATAAAAATCTACAATGTCATATCCTCTCTTTCTTTCATATTTTAGTCAAACATAAACACAACTATAATCGTATCATTAAATGTCTCCGGAATAACTTGATAAAAGACACTGCTATTTTTACCACCGCTCGACAATAAAACTATATGAATAGACGTATGTTTAAACTATAGGCAAATCAGAAAAAGATCTTAGTTGTAAATGTCAACACAAGACAGTAACAGACCCTCATTGATAATTTCGCATCAATTTGATGAATATATTAAACAATGTGATAACTCCACCTTAAGCAAAGCCAACTCATCACCCAACATCCCTGGCTCTCCTACACATACAATTGTATTATTCACTACTCTACAGACCATATTTCCACCCCATTGGAAACATCAAAAAGCACTTTGGTCAACCCTAAACTTGTATAACATATTGAATAACCCCCAGAAAACTACAAAAAGCACAAAACCTCCAACCAATCAAACGCAAAATATCATTCATCTACGTGCAAGCTTCACGTATATCAATCTCAAAACAAATTCCATCATCAAAACGTATGCCTAAGCCAACTGCATTCATAAAACCCACTCATACAAAAATAATATGAAAATAAGTTTTTTAAAAGTTACAAATAAAATTGGAAAAATAAATAATGAATCCCTCTTAAATATATACACAAACTAATCAATCAGAATACTCTAACAGTAATTACAATAAAACAGAAAGAAATAGAACACAGTGGCTATAATCGCGCAATTAAAACACGATAAAGATCGTTAGGAAAATCACATATAATAATCAATCATTCTAAGGCAAAATTAGATATTTATTGTAGAACATAAAATCTCGAAAGCCGCCACATTAGCTCCAATCCTAAATTCAGTAAAACTTTCGATATTGTATATAAATGAAGTCCTTTAGACAGAAACAAATGGGAGATTTCATATTCACCATTTACCTATCCAGAAATATATACTCTACTAACAGCATTTCCAGCCAGTCAATTTGGAATCATACAAAACGTCTTTCAAACAATCAGAAAAAAACTAACTGATCTCATGTCCACTGATGAGAACATTGAAACAGATATTAAACATAACCGTTAAATGCTACAATGCGATCAAGAACAACTTGGAATCACAACAAAAATCAATCATACCAATTAGACGTACGGACTGGCTACTCTTTACACACGAAGTAAATACCAACGAGGAAGCACAATTGCAAAACTATTTCCGACATGTAAAACAGACTCACGAGGAATCAATAGCAAAACTTGAGCCTTGCAACATTAATCACACATTAACAATCTTACGACACATAAATAAGCTATTTCAAAGACTGGTGTATTTACCAATTAGTCTTATAAGGAAACTAAATTATAGATTTAAATATAATTTGAATGATAAACCTTCGTGCGCAGTGCTGTCCTTCTTGCTGTGGATTTGACCGCATTTATCTTGTGCGAGACAATAGATAGCACTCTTAGGTCAGTAAAATCTTGAATTTTGATCGTTTTCAGTTGCTTTTCAGTCAATCAGCTGATAAAAGGCTCAAAAAAGGGACAAGTGAGAACCCATCAATCAAAGCCAATAAGCAGAGCAACTGAAAACGATCAAAATTCAAGATTTTACCGACCTAAGAGTGCTATCTATAGTCCCGCACAAGATAAATGCGGTCAAATCCACAACTAAATTATAGATTATAGAATTAAAAGAGACAAGATATTAAATCAAAATATAGAAATACTACTTTCAAGAAATAGAACATTCGTTAAATATGCGAAAATCATGAATATATCTTTAACAGAAGAGCTATTTACTTGAATAGCAAATGCATAAAGATTTTAAACTTATACTTTGCCAAACCGGCAAATTCGAACCTTGCATTATAACAGCCGAGTAATACTCCCTTTATATCATTGTAGCCACAATACAATTACTTAAATTGTCCCAAATTAGAAAATATAACGATATTTTAGAGAGATAGCGATGTCATTCACCAAGTCCAAACACCAAATGGACCATTCCAGCATTTTTTAACGTGCTTCTCCATTCAGCGAAGTCAAAAAAGATTGTCTCATATTTACAACAACATGTTCACCTCTCTACATATCCCGGCTGAAATTCAAGAAATAAATCTCAAAGCGTTACCAAAACCATTAATTCCACGTGTTAAAAAAAATTAAGATCACTGGCAAAAGTTCTGAATAGTATCGGCCTTTAACTCTGCTTCAGTCTTAAGATCTCATCAACGAAGATTTACCCCAAATCGACCATGTATGACAAACATGATTAACCTACTAAACGACAAACATATGTTCAAGTGTAATTCGCACATGCAATTGTAGGTAAACTTGCTAAAATAAAAACACGGGGATTTACCCATAAACATCTATCACACAGACAATATGTCATCAAACTACATTGAATTCATTTTTTCATCGCCTATCAATTCAAATCTAGCCCCAATTTTCTTTAGCAGTGCATTAGTTATAATAAAACATAGTATAACATGGTCAAATTATCATTTACGGAAAGGACAACTGAATAGATCACTCAATTAGTAAAGTCGGTAAAACACAACGCTGCAAATTATTAAAGAAGACTTTTACAGCCCTCAATTCGTATTCTAAGACCTATCATTTAAAACTAATAAATCTAAGTCAGCTTTAATAAAACCCGGCAAGAATGTATTACGCACAGATTATATACTACACGTAGATCTTTCATCAAATAGACACCACACAAATTAAGAATTCGAAGCAAATCCTCTACGACACACATTCTCCAACTTGTCCTACTAAGAATAACTCGCACAGGTCCACCTTCAACCACTATATAAGCGTAACATAATATCTATTTTTGTCTCGTATTTCCTTTCTTTATCCGAGGTTATTATACCCTAAATTCGAAAGCACCTAAGCAAATTCAAGTTTCCAAGCTACCCAGATAAATCTTAAGAAGAGCGGTCTCAATCAAGTCAAGTCTCATCTCATTAAAGAGTGAATAGCTATTCTGCTATTCTGAATTGTCGATATAGTTTCTCAATTTATTCTTAAAAAGTAAGAGCTCATCGACGTTGAATCAACATGTCACTTCCACTGGTACATGTTAATATTAGCTCTTATGCTTGCAGTTGGCTCAAAGCTAAAGCCCTCTTTGCAATGGAATATTGCAAAATTAACTAATATGAACAATTATTAAACTATGTAAACGAAATTTGCAACCAGTCAAACCGATGCCAAAATTTGCATCCATCCCAACCAAGCCAGAAGTCCATATGATAGTCAGCAGATAAGTTTGTGTCTACCTACCAAAAATTATACAATTTGATTCAACGAAGCCACGGTTTATCCTATCAACGCATTGATATCAATACATAAAAATTACAATTTTACCACAAAAACGTAATTAAAAATATTTGTGTTTGGTACAAAATATACTGCAACACATGTGCGGACAATGCATATACGTTTACAACTTCTATCTTACTCTTGAATTTGTGTGGTACATGCCCCTGAAGCAAACGATTAAATATAATCAAATAAAGTATCTCTTATTCTTCGTATTCGCACACGTAACAGACTTTGGGCAGTCTCATAAACTTAAATGAAGTCGAATGCAAAAGTGGAGACCGCCGAACCACTGCTACAATTAAGCCTATATATAGTTACTTATTCATAAAAAGGATTTAGCCAAAACACCCATTATTGTGAAACAGATATTTCAAATTAAACACTAACCCATGCATACAAAATCAAACCATATGTGACAGGGCCACTGCAATTTACATTATACAATTTCTTTATTAAAATTTCCCTTTAATTGATTGACCAGTTTGGATGTACATTCCGTACATCGAAAACAAGTGTACATGTATAGATCGTCCTCAAGCACCACGTGAAGCATAATAAACAACACTTCATTTACCTTTAGAATTATCGTGAGATGTTATCTTTGCCTGTTAACAAAACATTCAACGTTTTAACTCAATCAGAGCGCATGTAAATACTTCTACTAGTCATTCAAAAATATCCTTTCATAATGTTCAATAATGATTACATTAGAACTGACAGCAGACACGAACCACATACCAAAATGCATTCGCAAAAATAAATACGTGGGCAATAAGGAATAACATTTTAAAACATAGGTGTACCGATAGGTTACTCTACAAAAAATTCCGTTTGTAGAATGGTAATAAGAAAACATTAACGAATTGTCTATCAAAAACCAATTTAAAGCCACACTTTATCAAGAATGCACTACCAGTCAAACAGCGCAAAACAAGGTACTCAACACAATCACACATATAAAAGCTATCCAATTTTAAAAATAAACATATACACCGTAGCATTAAGAAAGAAGAGTTAATATACCACAAAATTAATAAGCACACCATAGGCATACTTATAGTACAAGAAATTTTTATTAATTGTTAAAAATATATATAGTTTTTGTACGATTGTCTAGCTTATTCAAATCAAATCAATATAGACTTGTTTAGACAGCCTTTCTAAAGTTAATATTGAAATCATGCTGTCGCACAATTGGCTTCATATTAAATAAGGTTAATGGACCCAAATGCCAGCAAACGGCTGATTATTTGGAATACATTTAAAATATTTTATTTTAATATTTATATTATAAAAAATCGTGTAAGGTAGAGTATGAAACGACACTTACTTAACAACCTCAGACACGGAGTCTGTGACCATGCATACTAAATGCTTTGTAGTTCCAGTCGCTTTCAGAGAATGAGCGAGAACAAGAGCGCCCACACAATACTCATCTGTAGTCGCAAGTGTAACAAATGCTTCAGGTTTAGTGCCTGAAATTCAATACCAAAAGAAACTAATTAATATGCTAAACTCTACTGTCGTTCTTCAATTTTTAAGTATCACTATTATAAATAACTCACCCTCTGCCATAGTTTGAACGGTCCTGTATATTAAAATAAATCAAAGGTCAGACAATCAAAATTTTATTAAATTGACTGTATTTAACAAATGTTTATACTTTTCGGTATTGTGTAAATGCCCCGGCTTCAAGTAAATGCCGTACGACGTTACAAACTCGGTTAAGGTGCTCTGAATAGAGATTTGTTACTGATAGGGGGCCCTTAAGAGGGCCTGGTAATGCGTTCTCCTGAATTGTTCAGAGTGTGAAGATGTTCTAGAGCCTTGGGTGGACTCTGGTTGTTGTTGTTCTTCTTGTAGAGTTGTAATCACGATGTGGATAACGTCGTTCAGGTTCTGCAGTTAATTGGCTCGTCTCGCTGGTTATACCGCAACAAGATGAGTCACGGATGTAGCCAATTGTTGGTGAAACTATCAAATCACCAGCGTAGGTATTGACAGCCGACAGAACGCACACGCGTAACCCGAACCAGAATGCAAATGCAACCACTGACTTGCATGGTAAATTGCCGTGCTTAAATAGCATGCCATGCCTACTTGCACACTATTGGTTAACCGGCAATTTCGCTTTTTTCTCATTGGTGCAACGTAAAAAAATTGAATTTAATTTACGCAATATGTCGGCCATTAACTTGTGTCGTTACAATTGTTAAAGATGTAACACGCCCCGGCTTCAAGTAAATGCCATACGACATCACAAAGACAGTTAAGTACCAAGATAGATTATATTAGTACAGTTGGGGCCCTTATTAGGGCCGGTATTGTATTCTCCGGCAAATAACGAGAAAGTTAGTTAGTGTAACAGTTACTAGAAATACTCCTATACACTTGAGACCAGCTCTGGTTGACCATCTGTTGTTGCTTTTGTTCTGGAATTGACACAAGTTGCGAGAGACTGTGTGAGGGCTGAATAATGTCCCGTTGAAGATCTGTGGGAACAGGCACATGTAAAGATCAAATAAGTGGATGTTGCTCCGTCTCACAAGTTGTGCAGCAACAAGATTGGCGTGACTGAAATCGACACTGTGTATGAAGCAAGTTCAGAAGTCAGCGTAGGTGAAAAGCAAGTATGACAGGAGACAGCACGCACACGTAGCGCACAGCGGAAGGCAAACGTGATCACTGACTGGCATGGTATATTCACCGTGCATAAATAGCCTTAAATCAAAAGCTCGCACGCCATTGTTTAACGGCAAATTTCGCTTGTTTTAATTGGTGCGGCGTAATTTAGATTTGAATTTTATATACGCAAAATGTCGGCGAATTGTATTTGAGCCGTTACATCACTTTCCTCTCTAAAAAGGAAAAACATTCCACTCGGCGAGGCTTGGTAAGAAATGTAAGACAGAGTTCGGACCAAGTTAAGCAACTGGTTATTATTCTGCCCATAGCTATAAGTATATACCGTAAATGCTGGGCTGAAGTATGCGTGTTGGTTGCTTGAACAATGATATTGTAACGCGCGGCTCCACGTTACTACTCAACGAGTATCAATTTCGACGGATGCGGTTTACCTCAGGGTCACATATACTAATTCTGGTTTTAGATAATATTTATCCTAACTGTGATTTTAGAAACAATCGCTGTTAGTTTCACGCACTTTTAGTTGAGATTTCTTGAGCTGCAATTTTATTTGTAATTAATAGGGTTTTGTTTAATAATAATACATGCCCGCGCATAACACGCCGGTAGCATGCAGTTGATTACAGTGTTTTAGCTGTTGAAACCAGGATTTATAGTTTTGTGTGTTCTTATTCGATTATCAGTGACTCTAAAATATACTGCGAATGCATTCTGGATTTCTTTATCGTGCTTTATGGCTTTATTTTTTCATGTCTAGAAATTAACTTTAGGTTAAAAATATTTTATTTTGTTGCCGTCTAGAGCACGGTCAATTTTGACTAACATTGAATTTTAACATTGTTCATAATACACGTATGATAATTCGACTTAGCCTTCTCACATCACGACACTGGAAAAGAAAGTTTGACTGATTATAAGCTTTTTGACACGAAGCCAATTTCTTCCGGTGTCAGCTACAAGGCATATGTAGGAATATCATAGCACCAGGAAATAGAACGCTACAACGCAAAATACCACCTACATAAATCGCAAAAACTCCTTCAATACGATTCTCAATAACCACTAGGTATTGCTACACAAATTGTTAGCTGTAGTCGCTGGTCATACGGCGTGAGGCAAGATAGAGTGTAAGGTTTGGGAGCCGCAGCGTGAGGATTTCAAGGTCGATTGCTACTGAAGTTGCCATGTTTAAGTTGAAACCTGGGCAGGCTGGATCGCCGTCAATGTGTTTGAATACGACCAAAGGAGCTAGTGTGTGCTCGACGTTGTGGCTACGATATTTGTAGTGTGGTTACTGTGCAATTGATGAAGTTGAGATATGCATTGAAAGTGGCCTGTACCATGATATGAAGCTGATAACTACATAGTGTTGCTACAAAAAGGTGTTAGCTCTAATTATCTGGTCATACCGAAATAGGCAGTGTGAGCTCAGGTGTGAGCCATATGGTACAATGTTGAATAGAGTATAGAATAGAATATCTTTATTTGGATTCAAACCACATATGTTCCATCAAATAATAAAATTGAAAAATGTACAATATATAAAAAAAAGTTATCACATCACATAAAATTGTGCAATTAGTCTCATGTAGATAAGTATATCTCACTAGTTGTACTGTACAATATATCAATATCAGAAAGTTCGACTATAAAGAATACTAGATATATCATCAAAATAGGACAAATTAAGGTATAATTCGAGTGTAACATTATGCAAAAAAATTGAGAACCATGACTAGCAATTGATTGTATGTATTGCTGACTAACATGATGATATAATGCATAACATTTCAATTTTAATAATACAAAACTTGGAAATAAAAATCTCAAGAAATTCTGTTTCCGATAACAATTATCCTTGTCTTTTATTCAACCATGAGAAAGTATTATCATAATCAAAATAAAAAATATCAGCAGGATTGTAGACTTTTTCAAGTTCAGTAGATAAAAATTTAAAAGACATCTTAGATGGAGACGTTTCTCTAAGCCCCTTTGGCAATTGGTTATAAATTTTGTAGATTTTCGAAAAAGAGAATAACTTGCTCGCAACATTCCCCACCAAAGGAGGAGATATTGCCAAATGTCCAGATCTAGTTCCAACTTCATGACTCTTTCTTATTGGATTCATATAGGCACCAGTCCACTGGTTCAAATGGAAAACTTTTATGCAATAGTACATCTTCCGAAACCACAAAGTTTGCAGTGATACAAACTGTAATCTAGAGGCGTATATAGTGCAGGAGATAGGACAAATTTGTTTCACAACTTTCCTTTGTACAGCTTCTATCTTATTGGACAAACACTTTTTTAATGGATTCCAAGTATCGACAGCATATTCTGGTATCGGTCTAATCCATATTATATACATTTTAAGTTTTATGTCATTCGATACTATATTGCGATTTATTAGTGCCCTATTATACCTTCAATATGTCTCTCAGCAGAAGCCGTACAATGAATAGTTATGCATAAATCCTTTATTTCTTGCATAAGTTTAATCTCAAACACATCAATAATCACAGCTTCATAAAAATAATCATCATGAAAGTCTGTTCTGTTACCTATTTTTAAAGCTCTCGTCTTTTTATTGTTTATTCTCAGCCCTAGTGTAATCAAATATCTACTCAAATCATACAAATCTAATTTAACATTATTTTTGGAAAATTCGACTTTTTTTGGATCAATTGGAAAGATTATTTTTAAATCATCAACGAATTTGCAAACTCGACCGTTAAGGATCTTAGTTTCCAAATGTGCAAATACGATTTAAATAAAATTGGCCCCAAACTTGATCCCTGTGGAATTCCACTTGTTACACTTTTCGATTTTGATATCAAATCGTTTACTTGAATACTCATTCTTCGATTATATAAATAGTAATTAAGTAATCTAATAATATTCGGATCAACATTCAATAAACTTGTCGCATTCAAAATAGCATCAAAAGATATAGTGTAACACGCGGCTCCGCGTTACAACCCAACGATGTTCGATTTTGACAAAATGGTGCTCTTTAAGGTCAAATAATCTAACTCGGTTCTTACACAATATTTATCTTAACTATGATTTTAGAAACAATCCCTGTTAGTTTCAAGAAGTTTTAATTGAGATTTCTTGAACTGCTATTTTATTTGTAATTAATAGGGTTGTTTATTAAATATACACACCCGCGCGCAATACGCATGAAACATGCGTGGATTATTGTGTCACAGTGGATTTATTTAGCTCAGTTGTATTATTTGCAGTTTATGCAAGGGATTCACTGTTCACATTTAACTATGCCTATCCGAATTTCAGAGAACGATGGATTATTATAATGACACAAGTCAAAAACATAGGAAACAGTGATCTAATTATTTGTGAATTTCTATCATTGAAGTCTTTACACGAATTTCATCCATTTACGTTCAGTGACAACTTTTAACAGTGACTATGTTCATATCATCATGTATTTTCAGTCGGTTGCATATATTCATTTCAATTCAGACATTTGTGAAAGAATAATTGCTTGTGTGCAAAATATGCTATTTTATAAACAGAGCTAATTTTGCTACCATCTAGTGCAAGGACAATTTTGTTTAACTGTGACTTGTGCTTGAAACATTCACCTTTGTGAACAATGTTTTACTTTTGCCGTCTAGAGTACGGAAAACTTAGTTTGACTGTGACTGGTGTTTAAGACATTCATTTGTGTTAAAATTTTATTTTATTGCCGTCTAGAGCACGGTCAATTTGGACTACTTATGATTTCATACGCGGAGTCATTAACAATACATTTGTGATCCTTCATATCAGTCTTCTCTCATCACCCATCGGGAAAAAGCCGGGGATTAATCATGTGCACGGATCTCCACAGCCGCTACCAAACTAATGTAGGGAATAATAAATCTCTCAAAAGTCCCCAACAATAGAGTCAAAAGCTTTTGAGATATCTATAAATACAATTAATGCATGTAACTTATTCTCATCTAATGTAGTTACATGTTTCCACATAGAAAGCTTATTAGTAGTTGTCGATCTATCTTTCGTAAAGCCATTTTGACATAAATCAAAATCAGCCGGCAACATACGTTAAAATGATCTAGTATCATTCGTTCTATTATCTTCAAAAACGAAGGGATTATAGACATTAATCTATAATCACTGGCGCACGTTGGCTTACTTACTTTTGGCAACGGTTAAGCTACTATCCTTAGTATATCGATTGGTAATTTTTCCTTCTTCAAAATTCCATTTATAAAGTTGCAGAGCGCATTCATAAAAATTAAGGGTAATTGAAGCAGGTTATCAATCGAAATACCAAGGCGATCTTTTTGTATTTTGATTTGATTTTTAACATTAATTTTATCAATTCATCACTGTCAATAACAAGTCCTGGTTCCTGGTCTCCCAAAGGACCAGGTAGTTTCATGAAATTTCTTTCATTCTGTGGATTAAATATCAAATTGCCAAATACTTCATCCAATTCACAGAGAAATTCATACTCAGTTTTATCTACAGATAATATAAGCTTTAACTTTTGCTTATATTTACTGTAATCTGTGAGGAGTTTGTATCCTAGTCTAGGATTTTTCTCATTTTGGCCAAAATATTTCGTTCTGATCTTTGACGAATTATCAGCAGTGATGAATTAATTTCTTTATCAATCAAACCTAACCGCATTTGTTTAATACAATTGATAAGACTACACATTATTATATTATCTCGTTTAATTCGTAGTTTACATAATTTCCTATTTATTAGTGTCGGTACAATGTCCGTAAACGTAGATGCCTGAAATAAAATAGATAATAACGATGAAACAGAAGAAACAAATTCGTCAGTTTTCAAGAAATAATAACTTTCATAATCAATCAGTATGCTTAATTCTCTAAAAAGATTCCAGCTGATTGTGGAACATTGCACGTGTGCATTTTCAAAATTAAGTTTCTGTGTTTTGCTACTCAAGATGTTCCATTGTAAAATAATTTGTTTGTGGTCCAATTCTTTGATATAGTTAACAACCTTATAACTGTGTGATTTCACCGTTTTACTTTCTAAGTATACATGATTACAGCATTGTGAACCTCTAGTTGATTCATTTATAATCTGCTTGAGATCATGATTAGATAAAAATTGATTATTTCACAATCATGTAACTTAATAAAGTCACCTACCACTACATTATAGTCATGTCAGTCAAAAATAGATTGAAAAGAATTGGTAAATGTTTGATCATCATATAAAGTAGCATACGGCGGTCTGTAAACCGCGGTTAAGATCAGATTATCAATTTGTATAGATAAAAAATCAATGATAGCATTATCTTCACTAGTATGTAAAATTTTCGCATTTAATACAGATTTACTATAAATGAGTACTCCTCCACCTCTTTTATCCAGCGATCTGTCTTTTCTGAATAAAGAATAGTGAGGAATATCAAATTCATGGTTTTCAATATCCTTGTTAAGCCAAGTTTCAGATAATATTATAAAATCAAAATCGTTACTTATTATAAAATTACAGAGCAAATAGTTTTTGTTCCTAACACTTCGAAAGTTAGCATAAAATAAAGTAAATGTAGAATACGACTTATCTATACAATTATCGACTTTTACTGATTCAACTTTGTTGGCTTCTATATTGTTCGTTTCCCGGGTTTTGAGGCCATACTTCTTCTCCCCCCGCTGTTCACAACATTTAGTAATGATACATCGTTTTTGTATGTTGCAGTCTCACTCGATAGATTCATTATAATGGCTTGATCAGAGGTTGACGGCTTTCGTTCCTTAAAATATATACATGAAAATTAGAAGGTAACGACAAAAAAGTGTACTCAAACATTGCCGCAGAGATGGCATAACACTAAAGAATTGTTCAAAAATGCTACACAATTGGTAGCTAAGAACAGCTGGTTGTACTACATAAGAAAATTGAGTGGGAGAAGAAAAATGAATCATGTAGATTCATAGAGGTCACGTTGCGTGACATAAGGCGCAAGTGGTGCGCGTAAAGTTTAAAAATTTGATACGTGGAATAACTAAAAATTAATGCTAAAAATCTCCATGTACGTGTTATGCAAAGCAATCTATTGCTATGTTGAGATTATAGGCAGATAGAGCCTGAGACGTGTGGAGAAGGCTGTCTGTTCCTAGGATCAGGCGCTTCGATAAACGGTTTCAAACTCTCTATGGTTCCTGATGTAAGTGTCGCACATTGCATGATAATGAAGCATTTTGACTGTCTGATCAAAATCGGGTAAGGACCGTGATACTTTGGTTGTAGTGGTGCAACAGTGTCGTTGCTAACGAGTACTCTCTTGCAGCTGTGGATCTGCGGGTGAACGAAGATTGGGCGCAGAGTATGTCTCGGCTGCTGTTCAGATATGTTACCGAAATGAAGTCGGGGGCGGGTAGCTTCGTCTTGTGGGTCATACTGTGCGGGTAGTAGACGTAGAAGCTGACTAAGCAGGTGTAGATCCATGCAATAAAAGAGTTGTAACGCAGACGTTTTAATGGATTCACGAGTGCGGGAACGCATGGCAAACAGAACTAAAGGTGGTGCATCGACCCAGTTGCCATTAATGGACGAGGATTCTAAAGCAGCTTTGATTTTCCTATGCATTCTCTCTACCATACCATAAGATTGGGGATGGTAGGCAGTTGTCTAGAATAAAATTCATCCCATAAACCGCAAGGAGGTTTTGAAACGATCCGATGGGAAGCAAGTGCCTCTGTCAGTGATGGCCTCATTGGGAACACCATATTTAGATATCCATGCAGAAATTAACCCGTTAGTTGCTTCGTCTGCAGAAATAGTGACAAGAAATAATAACGCATGCCATCGTTTAAATCTATCAATAATAGTTATAAGGTAGCTGAAACCTTGAACCTTTGTCAGATGAACTATGTCGATGTGGACGATGGCTAGGCAAGAAGTAGTTCGGAAATGTTGCAAATTAGAACGAGTGTGCCGTGTGATCTTGTTTTTCTGTCAAATGGCACACTCGGAGAACCTTCGTTTAGCATTCTGCCTGAGCCTGTGACCCTAGAAACGATCTGTGAGAAGTCGGACAGTCGCCTTACATTCTGGGTGAGAAATTGAGTAAGTTGAGTCGAAAGCCTTTCTTTAAAGGCTGGTCGGCAGAAATAGCTTGTAGGGCTGCGTACCCGTAAAGTAAACAATTGGTAAGCCTTCCCAAAGACAGCATATGGACTTGGTGGGGTGACGGGCTACTGATCTTTGAATTTGAGTTTCACTGCGCTGTGCCGTTTGCAGAAGGGATGGCGTAAGCGCAGGTTCACTGATTGTTATGGAATTGACCGTGAATGGCAGCGGCAAAGGTGGTTGTAGCAAGATGTCTGGCCTGGGAATAGCATCTGCAGTGAAATTTTCGTCGCCCTTGACATGAAAGATGTCGAATCGCCATTCACTTAGACGTGAAAGCTGTCTTTCCACTCTGGCAGGGTACATGGCGATAGATGAAGTCGCGTTTCGAAGTGCACTAACAAATGGTGTATGATCTGTCAAAACAACAAATCTGCTGCTGCGAATGATGCTGATAAAATGGCGCACTGTTTCGTTGATGGCGAGAAGTTCTTGACCGAAGGTGTTGTTTCTCGTTTCTATTGGTTGGAGAGTAAGCAAATAGAAACTAATACGCTTCCGAAATCTGTCGATCTCTTGTTTCAACGTGGCTCCAATAGCGAATTCAGAAAAATTTACCGTGAGTAGAAATGGTCGTTAAAAATCTGGATGCGTTAGCATTGTAACATTTGCTAACGAGTTGATGGCAGGTCGAAATAATTCCTCGTCTTCAGATGACCAAGTAATAATAGAATTCTTGCTAAGTCCTTTTCGATTCCGCAGGTGCCTGCACAAAGGATAAAGTTGTCTTGAAAGGCTGGGAAGGAACTTGCGATAGTAATATACGACTCCAAAAAGTTTGTGAAATTCATTAACAGACTTCGGTGACTTGATATTCTCGATTGAATTAGCCTTTGAGAGCAAAGGTTGAATACCTTGTGGCGTGATACGATGCCCTAGGAGGTCCAAGGGTATACTTGCAATCTGCGTCTTTTCACAGTTTATCTTGAGTTACGTGGTTGGGTATGCGTGAGAGGACATTTTGCAAATGCTTGGCATAAGATTCTAAATCTGGACTTAATACCATAATGTCATCGAGATATGACATACAATAAGCAGGGTCGTCGTGAAATATGTTGTCTATAAATCTTTGAAATGTTTGTGTAGCACACTTAAGTCCAAAAGGTATGTAAAGATATTCAAAAAGTCCAAATGGAGTGATGACTGCAGACTTTTCAATATTTTCTGGCGTTACCGGGATGTGGGGGTAGGCTTACCTGAGGTCAATCACTGAGAAGAAATTGCTGCCGTTGAGTTTTTAAAGTAAAGGCTTTAATATTGGGAATAGAACATGCATCATATTTTGTCACTGAATTTAGCTTGCGGTAATCTACGCAGCCTCTGTACGATCCGTTTAATTTGGAGACTAATTGCAGTAGTGACACCCATGAACTTTACAATTGTCTGATGATCCCCTCTTTAAATAGTTCCAAAAATTCCTCTTGGGCAGATTTCAGTTTAGCAGGAGTCCGTGATCGCTTCTTTAGTGCAATAGGTTGACCTTTGAAGACGATATTTTACATCGTGTTGGAGACTCGTAGCGCTGATTTGTTGAGATCGAAAAGCGACTTGTGTTCTCGAAGAGGTGCTGATATCTCTGCCGGATGAGCCACTGGGGTTAGCTGAATTACCTGTAACTGCAAACGCTCGGAGGCAAGTGTCCAAAAACTTTGCTCAAGTCCGGTGGAGGGGTCGATGATCTTTTGATTGGCAAAATCAACAATGAGCCGAAATTTAAAACGGAAATCAAGGCCTTTTATATTGTTAGATCTTGGCGACGATGAAGTTGTGAGTAAATTCACGCCGTAAACCTATGTTGAGTGTGCGAAATCGGCTGCCATAAGTAGGTATGGGCTCCCTTGTAGCTGTTGCGCGTAAAACGCCTAGCGACATCTTGGCCATTGAATCACCCTTGACAAATGAGACTGCTGCACCTGTGTCCACGATGAATTCTTCGCCAATTCTGAAATCAAGAAGATGCAGAATTTCGTTGGTGATTCCAACTGACAATGTCAGTCTATGTGGCATATTCGGCGTGGACGAAAAGAGTCAATAGGAATGTCAGATTGTAAATTGTGGCGCCTTTAACGTCGTTGATGCGCAGAAAGTACGGTCTTCTGCTTTCTGTGCCAGACGTTTCCCGATCCTGATGCTCCACTGCGCCTGTTTTCTGTGGTCTTTCCCGTCAACTGTGGAAATTAGCATTCATTCGGAAATACTGCCAAACGACAGAGACAGAAATGACATAAATAAAAAACTTCCGGTGATTATAGCACCAGTTCTTTGGGGCATTTCTGTTTTAAAAAATTGCGGGGATCTAGATCGCTGCCTACTCTTTTTTCGTGTTTTGAGAGTAAAATTAGGTCGAGTGTTCACCTAGTTTAGCTTGGATTACCCTATGGCCAATCCTTCTAGAATTTTAGCCATGTTCGCTTTTGTCCTTTCTAAAGAGGTGATCATATCATCCTGCGGGGAAGGACAAAAGGACGACGAATTAAATTTAGATTCCAAAATCATAAATTATAGCTCGCATCTCTCAGATAAGTCATCTATTGAGAGAGTGCTGGGAAGCTGTCTGGCGAACAGCTTTAGTGACTGGTGAAGATAGTTAATAAAAACAACCTTAGTCTAATGATCGGAAATATTGGTTTTATACCAACGTTTCTGCATTTCCCTTAAAATTTCAATGGGGCCAAGGTTTGACATATCTAACTGCGCATATTTATTTATTATCTGCTCAGTTTCAGTGTGACACAGCAAAGATTCTACTTTATTTTGGAGGCCCAAATTGGGATTTAGTAGTTTCCTAAAGATCTTAGACTTCAGTTAAATCTGACAATGCATTTCTGAAGGTAGTTTAGCGAAAACCTTTGACAGTTTTTGATGACTGTCATAATCTGGAAACGGGGAAAAAGCGGAGTCTACGCGCATAGAGAATAGTTCCCTATCTCTATCCCAAACAATAACATCAATATCTAAAATTGGACCTGACATTCTAACAATCCTACGGAATCTTAAAAGCATAAATTTATAAGCAAGATAAAATGAAAAAAAGACGTGAAACGCTTACCCAAAATCTGCTTCTACGATTGAAACAAAATCTGTGTGATGAGCACCGAGCATAGATGAAATTAGTTCTTTCATAAAATCACATGTCACAGTTCTGAACTTTCGTACAGTCAAAATTGTTTTTTCACCAAATAAAAAAATATTCTTCGTCTACACTCTAGTTTGGCACATGAGATCACAAAGGTGTAAAGTTTTGTACGCAGGAGAAAAAGTTTGAATAGAACATCTTCCCTCAAAAAAATTCTCAACAAAAAAAATTGCCCACAAAACCTCGACTTTAGAAAGATTCCCAATTAGAGTAAAATGTGAAGATCTGTGGTAACTGGTACACAAGAAGATCCAATAAGTAGATGTTTCTCCGTCTCATTAGTTGTGCAGCAACAAGATTGGTGAGACTGAAATTGACAATGTGTATAAAGCAAGTCCTGAAGTCAGCGTAGGGGAAAAGTTAGTATGACAGGAGACAGCACACAAATCTATCAAACAATAGTCAAATTTCGCTTGTTTTAATTGGTGCCGCGTAAATTAAATTTGAATTTCATTTACGCTATATGTCGGCGAATTGTTCTTGAGCCGTTACAACTAAAATCATTTAACATAAAATTTCAGTTAAAAATTTAACAGAAAATGCTAAGACACAATCAAAAAATAGGAAGCTAAAACAAGACCACTTTAAAATCTGTGAGTAGATACACTAAACTATATAAACTAATGTGAATCTCTTCAATATCAGAGCCATGAGCTTCGAGTGTAAAAATATTCTTAAGGTCTTTCTGATCTGGACTATTCAGTCACAAATTAAACACAAGAATGACCTGCTGAAAAAATAATACAAACTTCAAATCTCTCGGTTTCTCATTTAGTGTCTTCATATTTGAAATCCTTATTCTTATCTATACAAGTAAAGTTTTCCGCCAACGGCGTTTTAGTTGACAATCACAGACAAAAATAAACGAAAATAAAGCACGCTAGTCATATTAAGATTACAATAATTGGAGTATCATTCCGGACATTTATAATCATGATTTTAGAATACATCGATATTTCTTATTTAGAAACGGTAGACCGTAAGATAGACGAGGTGGAGGAGTCCTCATTTTTAGTAAGTTTTTTAATGTGAAAATGTCAAAAACTTATTCTATCGTTGAATTTTTATCTATATAAATTGATATTTTTTCTTAACGGTAATATATAGACATCCGAATGTCATTTTAAATGATGATCTTATTACCAATTCTTTTCAATCTATTTTGCTCTACTGGAGGATGTTTTGTAGTTATAGTAATAGCTTTTGCGGGGTAGCTGTCTATTTAGAGATGATTTCCTACATTTTCATGGTGGTTGTTATCCCCACCCGTTCCATGATCAGACCCTGACTTTTTCCGAATGGTGAAGTAAGAAATATCATCCATTTTCAGACGTTTATTGCAAGTGGTGTAGCTAAGCACGAATCAATTCACAGTTAAACAAAACAGACCGTGCTCTAGACGGCAATAAAATGATCTATTGTCAAAACAATTGAATGTCTTATACACATGTAATTATCAGAAACACAAACGTCTGAATCGGAATGAATACATGTAAATAATTAAAAATATATGATTATATATATCCAGATTGATTAGCAATTTAGTTTAACGTCACTGGTAAATATTGTCACTGATAATTGATGGATAAAAATCGTGTAAAAACAGTCTTGAAAAAACATCACAAATAATCATTCCACTGTTTGCTAGGTTTTGAATGTTTCAGTTATAATAATCCATTGAACTATAGAATTTTGGGAATGTGATTGAGGAACATCTGATGTCCTGATGCGTGGAATCATATCTGAACTGTTCTTAATAATGTAAACTGAGATTAATGCAAGAAGTCAATAAATCCACATAGGCACAATAATCCACCGCATGTTACCTGCGTATTGCGCGCGGGTATGTATATTTATTAAACAAAGCCCTATTAATTACAATTAAATTTACCGTTCAAGAAATTTCAATTACAACTGCTTGAAACTAACATTATTTCTAAAATCACAGTTAAGAGAAATATTGTGTAAAAACAGAGTTACATTATTTGACCTTAAATAGCATTATATTTGTAAAAATTGAACATCGTTGGGTTGTAACCCGGAGCCGCGTGTTACATTATCATGGTAATAATGGTAATGTAATGCGAATTTAGTAAAATGCATAACTGCGAAATATACTCTCCATTCTATAATCACGATCTAAAGCGAATTATAAACGAACCAACTAAAGTTTTGGAATGCATAGATAATGTCTATTTAGAAATGGAATCGGTTAACTGGCTCTGTTATGATGTCGCTAATTTCTCAAAATAATTGAACCAGAACAAAATTATTTTACGATGGAGCAATGTGAGTAGCAATTCTTGTGAGAATATATACGTGCAATGTTCCAGAATTAACTGGAATCGTTTCCGAGACATAAGTGTAATATTTGTTTATAAATAGTTTTATTTTATGAACACTGATGAAATTGTTTCTTCCGTTTCAATGCCATTACGTAATCTATTGTAGGGGTACTTTGCGGAGTTGCTATCTCGTTCCTGATTTTGTACCCCTACTCTTATCAATGGTTGCTATTATTACTACCCGAGCACCCAATCAGTCTGTTCCTTTTCAGATGGTTAATGCGAGAAGGCAAAAACATCTGGTCATACATATATTCTACACAATATTGCAATTAGAAATATAATTCACAGATAGTCCAATTTGACCTTGTGTTGGTCGGCAATAAAAAAACAGATTTTTACATAAAATTATATCCTAAACACCATTCACAATTAAACTAGATTGTCCGTCTTCTAGACGGCAAAAATAAAAGTGATTTATGTCTATAAAGTGAAATGTTTAGAACAAATGTCTGGATCGGAATGAATATAGTCAAAAGATAGAAAATATATGACAATATGAACATAGTAAAATGATTTAAGTTTATAAAGAAAATGTTTTACATACAATTGGTTATTCTTACACAAATGTCTGGATTGTAATGAGTAGTCAAACGATTAAAGATACATGATAATGAGCCTAGTAAAATTATTTATGTTCATAAAGGAAAATGTTTTGTGTAAACCGTTTAAAGATTTAAATGACAAACAACTCACAAATGTTTTTTATTGTAAACAATCAATCATTTTCATAGTAACGAATAATCCGATAAATTCACTAACACAATAGTCCACCGCGTGATCCTCTCGGATCGCGCGCGGTTCTGTCTATTTATAAAACACTATTAATTACAAATAAAATTGCAGTTCAAGAAATATCGATTGAAACTGCTTGAGACTAAAAGAGATTGTTCCTAAAATCACAGCTAAAAGAAATATTGTTTAAGGACAGAGTTAGAATATTTGACCTTAAAGAGCACAGCGTTTGTAAAAATTGACCTTCGTTGGGTTGTAACACGGAGCCGCGTGTTACACTATTTCATACGTCTAAGTTTACGAATATCAAACCGAAAAAATAGATAAAAAATTATTTAAATTAAGAATTAAACGAGATAATGAATGGAAATATATTCTTATCAATTGTATTAAAAAATGAGTTTAAATTTGATTGATAATACATTTAATTCATCAATACTGGCAATCCGTCAAAGATAAAAAATAATCATGTTGGCTAAACTAAAGTGAAATCCTAGACTATGATACAAAATAATAAATGAATAAAGTAAAGAATGTGTATTTCACAGAAAGAAAGCCATTTTGATGATCCAGCTGACCATTAGGGTAACCAGAAATCAAAACTTGTTATAGACAGTGATGCATTACTAAAAATAATGTTAAATGTAGAATCGAAAAAAACAAAAAGGTCACCTTAATAAACATCTCCAATTATCTTTATTTTTTATGAATGTGCTCTGCGTCTTTATAAACAGAATTTTGAAGGATGGAAAAATACCAATCGATATTCTAACGATCGTGGCTAAACAGTTGCCTAAAGTAAGTAAGCAAAATAGGACGATGATTATAGACTAATTTCTTTTATCCCTTCATTTCGAAGACAATCTGGCTTTACGAAAAATTGATCCAAAATTTCTAATATTGTTTCCATGTGGAGGCATGTAATTACGCTCGATGAGACATAGTTGAATGCAATAATATTCTTTATTTATATCTCAAGACCTTTTGACTATAGATCTTTTTATGCTATTATGAAATCGACTATTTCATTAAATATCAATCCCAATATCTTTAGATTACTTAGGTATTATTGATATAATAGAAGAATGAGTTTGCACGTAAATGATCTGAGATCAAGATTACTAAAAGTTACATATGAAATTTCACAATGATTAAGCTTGAGACCAATTTAATCTAAATGAATATTTATACATTTGCAAACTAAGATTCTTGATGGTCGAGTTTGCAAATCTGCTGATGATTTATGAATCATCTTCCATTATATTGAATAAATATCGAGTTCTCCAAAAATTAATATTAGATTTTTATGATGTGAGTATGTATTAAATAACATTAGGTTTGAGAATAAACGGTAAAAAAGAAATCTCTAAAATGTGTAATAAGACAGTATTGTATTATGCTTATTTTCATGATTTTGTGATAAATGATGTTTTTGAGATCAAATTCCAGCAAAAAATCAAGGATTTAAGCATAACTATTCAATGTACAGCTTCTGATGAGAGAAATTTGAAAGAATATTTAGCTGTGCGAAGAACAGACGGGCGCCAATAAAGCGAAATATCTTACCGAATGATACACTGTTACAAATGTTTATTTTTTGGATAAAGCTGAAATTAGAATATGCCGCTGCTACTTTGAAGCCAATGAAAAAAATTTGTCGAATAAGATAGAAACTGTATTAGCCCTGAATCCTGCACCATATATGCCAAAATATTACAGTTCATATCACTACAAACTGTATGATTTCGGAGGCTATACTATTATATAATCGTATTCCACATGAATAAGTTGACGGGAGCCTATATGAATCTAATAAGAACAATTTATGGAGTAGTAAATAAGTCTGGACAATTGGCGATCTCTCCTCCTTTTATAGAAAATATTGCGGGAAAGATATTTTCAAAATTTTATAAAATTTAAATCTAATTGCCAAAAGGGCTAAGAGAAACACCTCCGTCTAAAATGTCTGTCAAATTTTTGTATACCAATCCTATTTGTCTTTTGAAATTTATTTATGACAGTACTTTCTCGACATTTAATAAAGACCAGGATAAATGTGATCGGCAAGATATCTTCATGAAATTTGTGTATATACTTTTCGTAGTATTATTTGATCCATCGCACGCAGCGATATTGCTATAAGATAATCAGGTATTAATAAAGCCTTTAACAAAATTATCGTAACTTCCTAATCTAAATGAGACTTATTAGAATTTTTGTGTGATGTGATGTCTTTTACCTATTATACATTTTCTGATGTAGAGGATGTTGAATCCTCCGCCTTTTATGAAATGACCTTGAATGATAAATTTAAACCACCATAGCTGATTGTAACAATTTTATTTAAAAAGAATTTTTTCTTTTTATTTTCCAGAACATTCTTTGTTTAAAGACTTGATTTTTAAAATTGTGCGCTTTTTTCAGTTTTTGAGTATCGTGCTTCCGAGCTGGTTGTAGATTTTCGTTTGCTGCATTTTTTTACATTTCTCTCCATAATAAACGATTACAACATTGCACAATATACATTTTTTCAACCCTTGCCTTGTGTTCTGATATAATATAACACTGAGGAGGAGTCTTGGAACAGGTAATTTATTTATTATTGTGGGTCACGTACACATCAAAGCAGATTATTGCTGAAGATATAGCTTTCCAACTTTCACCTTCAAAGTGCCACAAGTAAGTGTCAATTTAAGTATCATAATTCTTGATCATGAATGCCGATATTAAATTAGAAGATGTATTTGATTTAGGGCAGGACCTAATGGATTTAAATCTTATTGACACAGATAACAATGTAGGCAAAACAGACTCTAATGTGAATGTTAGGACTTCTAGCGAACTGGCATCTATGGGGCTTACAAATACCAATAGGTTTGGGGCCTCAATAAAATTTGGTGACCACGCCAGTCCAAGTATATTTAGTCTACCACAGTATAAGTCAGAGAAACATGCAAGTTGGGTAGGAGATGCCCAAATGATATTTGAGGCTTATTGTATTGTGAATCCTATGGAGAAATTTGTTGCAGCATGGATGGCATTGCCTGAGAATTTCCGAAATGCTTTGGAAAATTTCAGAGACAGAACTATGAAGGAAAAGCCGTACAACGCATTTGAGTTATTAATGGCAGAAATTCAACAGAGATATCAGCCTGGAAGAACAGCGCAAATGTGCGAATTATTACGCTTAAAAAAAATGGGACGTCAGTTACCGTCCGAATTTTATGAACGCCTTTGCACGAAAGCTTCCAGGTTGAACATATCTAGTGATGTAGTCAACTCCATTTTTACAGCTGAGTTACCAGTTAGGCTCAGAACAACAATGGAAGTGTTTGACACAATGAACATAGATTGGCCGACAAAACTCAGAGGGTTAGACGGCGTGTATAAACAGCAAGAACCACAAGTACATACTGTAATGGCAGATTCTGTAACGATGCAGCCAGTCAGGGCAGATACCAAAAACCACCTGACCACACAAGAAAGTTTGCGTTTCTTATGTAGGGAAGTTGCTAGCTTGCGTAGTGATGTCGCACAACTTCAGAGTCAGGTCCAGGATATTAGACGCCGAAGGAGTTACTCGCGTCAACGCTTCGAAGGGCCACGCGGATGGGGTAAGGCACAGGGCGAATATGGACGCAGTGCGAAGTGCCAAGATGAAAATTATAATTACCCGCGATTAGGTGGACCCAAATGGAAAGGAAGCACAAAACCGGTTGAGAGAAATCCGTCACCGGGAAAAGGGAAAAAACCCCACTAGTAGGAGCCGTAAGGGGGGTTCCATTGCAAAGGCTCCCAGATATGCCTTTAAAAGGCATACTCAAAGCAAAAGAGGCGACTAGTATAAATAGCACCCAGATAAAGGGCAAAAGAGTCCGATTCTCACTAAGCGGGGATCTTGAAAACATTGCCGGAGTGTCCAGCAACAAGTTCATTATTAAGGATGAATTATCTGGATTAGAATTTCTCATAGACACGGGTGCGGAGGTAAGCATAGTTAGGTCAGACGTGGTGGAAGCAGATTGCCTCACATTTGATTATCAACTATGGGCCGCGAATGGTAGTCCAATTGAAGTAAAAGGGATGAAAATGTCAATGAAATCTTAACCACCGGAGTGCCGACGTCAAGGATATATGTTGTTCTTGACACATTTCAAGCTGGCATTAGACCCCAAGGCTAGGACTATCACAGAAGGCGTAGGGACATCAATAAATAATGAGTCTAACGTGTCGGCAGTTAGAACAGTCCTCTTACCTCGTCCATCAGTCGCACATGACTTTGCCGATATTATCGAGAAGCACCTAGCAGTGTTTCAACCTTTTAGTGCCAAAAGAATAGGTTTGAAAATAGGAGTAGAACACCAGATAGAATTGGTAGCTCCGTTACCTTGTTCACCAAAGGCTCAACCATTGGCACAACACAAGCAACAAGTAGCTATGTCAGAATTTTATCAATTGCGCGAAGAGGGGATTTGTAGAAGGTCAAATTCCAATTTTGCTTCCCCAATAGTGGTAGTTCCCAAACCTGAACCGGGTCAATGGAGGGTTTGTGGGAATTATCGTCTATTAAACTCAGTGACAAAGGGTGATTCTTATCCTCTCCCTAACCAGAGTACTTTGCTCCGAGATATAATGGGATATGAGGTTTATTCAACTTTAGATCTCCAGAAAGCGTACTATCAGGTACCAATGGAAGAAAGTTCGATACCACTCACCGCAGTCAGATTTCCAGGAGGGGGATCGCATGAATTTCTTCGAATGCCTTTTGGTTTGAAAAACGCCAGTCAGACATTCCAGCGTTTGGCTGAAGAAATCCTTCAGAATTGTCCATTTGCGAGAGTATATATAGATGACATAATAATTTTTAGTCGTTCACGAGACGAACATCGTACGCATTTGGAAACGGTTTTGACCAGGCTGGAACAATATGGATTAGTGGTCAAACCTAATAAGAGTAATATTGGTTGCTCTTCAGTTAAATACCTTGGTCATATACTTTCCAAAGACGGAATTAAGCCTTTGGAAGATAAGGTCCAAGCCATTAAGGACGTAACTGAACCCAGAACTGTACGCCAGTTGCGAAGGTTCTTGGGCATGATCAGCTATTATCGTCGATTCATTCCAGGTCTAGCCGGAATTCTTGGATCGTTAACAAGCCATCTCACTCTTGAAAAGAGCACGATCAAGAAGTCTTGGCCTATCATCTTGAGTCAAGAAGACCGAGAAAATTTCCAAAAGGCCAAGGATATGTTAAGTGACGTAACCACATTAGCACCTGTAGATTGGGAAAAACCTTTCGAACTAATCACTGATGCCTCAGATGTTGCATTAGGAGCAGTGCTACAGCAAAGAGATCGGGACGTAGTAAAACCGATTGGGTTTTATAGCCGTAAGCTTACTGATCGAGAAAAACGTTATGATACGTTTGGCAAAGAGCTTCTAGCCGTGTATGCCGCAGTGTTACACTTCGAGCATTACTTAGATGGTCACAAGTTTAAGTTATTGACCGATCATAAGCCATTGATCAGCATACTTGGTAAGACAGCTAGGCTTAATTACTCTCGTAGAGTAAATTCCCAAATAACACGGTTAGCAGAGTTCGATTTCACTGTGTCTCATATTGCTGGTAAAGAGAATGTGGTAGCAGATGCACTAAGCCGACCGAATGAAGCTGATGTCGATACGATATTTCAAGGTCCTTTGAAAAGTTTAGAAGAATCAATGCACGATTTCGTTAGTCAAATCGAAGAAGCGCAAGGACTGGATCCCTTTACATTGGTGTTGTCCAAAAGACCAGGATATGTGCGTAAGCTCATAAGTGGCAAGTGGTTGTTATGCGAAACATCTAGAAGTCAACCACGACCATATGTGCCATTGGAGTTACGGGCCAAGATTATCCAAGTATTACATAACATGGGTCATCCATCCATTAAAGCCACCATTCGATTAATCAACGACAGATACGTATGGCCACATATGTCTAAAGATATACGGGTATGGGTAAGAGCCTGTACCAAGTGTCAAACGTGTAAGGTGTGGAGACATACCAGAACCGAGATAAAGAACATTGGAATACCAAATGGACGGTTCAGACACGTACACATAGACATTGTTGAGATGCCTGAAGTAAACGGAAACAAATACTTGCTGACTATGGTAGATAGATTTAGTCGTCAATTTGAAGTGGCGATTTTAAAAGACATGACAGCACAAGAAGTTTTGTTCGCGTTTCTACATAATTGGATATCGCGTTATGGTGTTCCGGAAAAGGTCACTAGTGATCGTGGTAGTCAATTTATGTCAGAGCTTTTCGTAAGATCTCTCAACATCATGGGAATCACTATAATTCATACTAGCGCGTATAACCCACGAGCAAATGGGATGGTAGAAAGGCTACATCGTGAACTGAAAGCTGCATTAAGGTGTACTAGTGGAACAAGCTGGATACACGATCTTCCTATAGTACTACTCGCCATGCGCAACAGATATAGGGCACAATTAGGAACTTCCATTGCAGAATTAGTTTATGGAGAACCATTAAGGTTGCCTGGAGATCTTCTAATTGAAACTCCAAGTAGTCTTGATTGGGCTTCTAGTTATGTAGATTGGTTTGTAGGAGCACTTAGAGACAAGATGTGTCGTTTGGCCCCAACCAAAACTAGAAAACCTAAAACTAAATGCTATGTGTCCTCTGATTTAAAATCGGCATCGCATGTTTATATTACTAATGAGAATAGGAAGAATTGCCTAACACCATTTTACAAAGGACCATACAAGGTCAAGAGGATGACTGATAAGAATGTCATCATAGAAATAAATGGCATTGAGGATTGTGTTACGTTGGATCGCTGTATTCCCCAGTTTATCTGGATTGACGGTGTGACCGAATTAAAAGATGCGTTGAATGACCGTTCCATGGGCGAATCTGAGGTGTGCAATCCCATCTTGCAGACACATAATGAAATGCAGCAATTGGAAAAACCGTTGTCTAACATATCAAAATCTTATTCTACTGAATCACAGCATGAAAATTATTTGTCGACACCAGATGATATTGAAGAACCAGCGAATGTTATATCGGGCGAGATGACGACGTCAGGGGCGCCAGTATGCACAAAACGATCTAGAAGAATACTACGTCAGCCGAAGAACGATGATTACATCTACTATTAGTCGTTCCTCTCTTTTTTTGAGAAGGTGGTGTGTGTAGAGGATGTTGAATCCTCCGCCTTATATAAAATGACCTTGAATGATAAATTTAAACCACCATAGCTGATTGTAACAACTTTATTTAAAAAGAATTTTTTCTTTTTATTTTCCAGAACATTCTTTGTTTAAAGACTTGATTTTTAAAATTGTGCGCTATTTTCAGTTTTTGAGTATCGTGCTTCCGGGCTGGTTGAAGATTTTCGTTTGCTGCATTTTAACATTTCTTTCCATAATAAACGATTACAACATTATTCAATAAACATCTTTCAACACCTTGCCTTGTGTTCTGATATAATATAACACTGAGGAGGAGCCTTGGAACAGGTAATTTTATTTATTATTGTGGGTCACGTACACATCAAAGCAGATTATTGCTGAAGATATAGCTTTCCAACTCTCACCTTCCTAACGCCATAAGTAAGTGTCAATTTGAGTATCATAATTCTTGATCATGAATGCCGATATTAAATTAGAAGATGTATTTCATTTAGGGCAGGACCTAACGGATTTAAATCTAATTGACACAGATAACAATGTAGGCATATCAGTGATGAGTACTTTCATTCTATGCTGTTTGATTTTTGAAATCAATTAGGATTTTATGGTTCTAAATATGCCTGTTGATACATATTTTGAGGAATATATTTTGTCCGACAAAATTAAAGCAACGGTTATTGATAAGTTAAAACCACAAAACCTCATTAAGTAAAATATAATTAAAAAGTAAAATATTCGGTTTAATTCTAAAACATTATTTGTTTAAATACTTTATTTTATCTATACATTTGTACTGTGCGTAATTGGAGTTTTTTTGGTATTTTGTGACCTTCTAGCGTGATTTTCTCTAGCAAAATTCAATTGCAATTTTATTACGCAGTTCGGTTTTACAAATTTTGATCTTCACAATGTAATACTGCAAAACTAGTTTCCGATTTGAGATGTGCATATTGAGATCGCTCAGGAACAGGTAATTTAATAATTCTGTTTTTTTGCGTTTAATCTCTTTTCAGGTTAAAACTCAGGTGCAGTGTTGCGTAAGAAGTACACAGTCTTTCGCCTTTTACTAAATTAATCAAATATATTTATTTGGAATTAACATGGAGGCTAATTTTAAGTATAAGGATACTGAAAATTTGGTTCAAATTATTGCAGACATGAACTTGATAGATATAGAAGAGAAAGGTATCATATCAGATTCCTTTAGGCACTGAATCTGACTTGGCGCCTATGGATCTCCCATTAGCTAATAGAGCAGGAGCCTCTAAACGTGAATATGAAGATATTTCTGCCGACAAATACGAAGAAACAGTTATTGATAAATTTAAACCACAGTGGCTGACTGGAACGAATATCGACACAAAAGAAAATATTAGTTTAAATTCTAAAAAATGCATTAATTAAAACGCTTTCATTATATAGATTGTTTAATAATGCGAAAATTCAATTTTCTGCATTCTGCGTATGACGTGCGAGATGCTCTCTGGTGATATGTAGCAGTCAATTTGTTTCTCGTAACAGTTTAGCAACGATATATTATTATAATATATATATTAAAAAGAATTTCCTTTTCATTTTTGCAAATTAGGTTCGTTCAGGAAAAAGGTAATATAATTATTTTGTTTTCGCGACAGATCAAATATTCGATGTGGGTGTTGCGTAATATATACACATTTCCCGCACATTACTTGAATGACTAATTATTGATATTTGTGACTAAAATCGAGGCTAAATTTAAATATTCTTTAAATTAAGATTGCGAGCTTGAACAAAACACAAATCCACTTGTATTTGACCAGTCATCGGACAACATAGCTTTGTGGTAAAAATAGAATTCCCCACATCTTGAGATTTGTTCAGTCCACAAGCTTTCCCACAAAGGCGTTCAGAAAATTATGATGGAAATTGACACCCCAATTTATCTAGGCGAAACAGTTCACACAACTTTTTCGACCTCCCCAGATGATATCTCCGTTGAATTTCGGTCATTAAAAACTCAAATTAATTGCACAGTTCTTCTTCTACAGTTTTGCCTCTAAAATGGCCCAAGGTAGTGTTTGAAATTCTCTGGCAAGGCCCTACATGCGGCAACAAATTGATCCATAGATTCAATATTATGATAAACATTAAATAACATTTGGGCCTCTCCAACCCTTTCTGAATGGTTTCGGATTTATAGGATGGTAGACTGATAATGTTTGGACTGGCGCAGTTGCCATATATTGTAGGAGCTCTGGTCCTATTAGCTAATTAGAGACCCATGTGCGACCTAGTGTAATATCACAGTCCACAAGTAACCGTGAACGACTTATGGTTATATTGTAGTAAAAAATTATTCGATTTTGGTTATTGTATGTCCCTGCATGCATGAATGACCTAATGTTATATGTAAGTGAAACATAAGTCGCGTTTGGCTTTTGTATGGCTCTGCATACATGCCAAGTCTGAGTCTGTCTTAGTGAGCTTATAGGAGTCTGGTAGGACAGTTTTCTCTTCCGAACAAATAAATTCATGCCTACGACTCCCTCTATTATGCTATCAGTGTTCTCAAATTTAGATTAGTCTCCGTGTTAATCACAACTATATATATATATATATATATATATATATATATATATATATATATATATATATATATATATATAATCAAGTAATAGGTAAAATGACTGCGTACTACTTACGCAACACTGCACCACGAATGCTTAACCTGGAAAGAAAATAGACACAAAAAACGGAATAATTAAATTATCTGTTACTGAACTATCGCAATACACACAAATCAAAACTGAAACTCGTTTTAACAGGAATATATTGTGAGAATCAAATTTTTAAAATTGAATGAAGAAGAAAGATAGTAACTGCTATTATGTGATATCCAATAACAACCTGTGATTACTCAAAATGTATTGAGAAAAAGATAGTTCATTATATAGCACATAGACATGGGAGTAAGGCCAAAAGAAAAGAGTGACATAAGTAAATGTGCTCAATATATACAGTATGTGAATGATATATTTGATAATCTGATCTCAATTTGATAATCTGATCTTAACAGCGGTTTACAGACCGCCGTATGCTACTTTATTTGATGATCAAACATTTACCAATTCTTTTCAATCTCTCTTTGACTGCCATGGCTATAATGTAGTGGTAGGTGACTTTAATAAGTTACAGGACTGTGAAATAATCAATTTTTTTCTAACCATGATCTCAAGCAGATTATAAATGAATCAACTAGAGGTTCGCAATGCTTAGATCACGTATACTTAGAAATTGAAATGGTGAAATCGCAAAGTTATGATGTTGTTAATTATTTCAAAGAATTGGATCACAAACAAATTATTCTACAATAGAACATCTTGAGTAGCAAAACACAGAAACTAAATTTTGAAAATGCACACGTGCACTGTTCCAGAATCAACTGGAATTTTTTAGAGAATTAAGCTTACTGATTGATTATGGAAGTTTTTATTTCTTGAACACTGACGAGTTTGTTTCTTCTGTTTCATCGTTATTATCTATTTTATTTCAGGCATCTACGTTTACGGACATTATACCGAAACGAATTAATAGGAAGTATGTATTAGGTTTTGCGAACCTAGTAACGAATTAGTTCAGTGAAATCAATGGAGCCGGCTTATCCTCCAAAAGGAGTCAGCCGCAGTAAAGTTAAAAGTTAAAGAAGGATAAACCAAAGGCAGCATGAACGGAAAGTATAATCTCATTCACATTCGTTTCGTGCTTACTGGCGACTCATCTGTAGGAGCCGGTATTACGCCCTTTAGCCACTATATATTTGGAAGAAGAATGTGGAATAATAGGACGGTACTGATGAGTCGCCAGTAAGTACGAAACGAATGTGCATGAGATTATACTTTCCGTTCATGCTGCCTTTGGTTTATCCTTCTGGTCACAACTGAACTAATTTAGTTACTAGGTTCGCAAAACCTAATACATACTTGCATATATATTAGTTCTTCGCAACAAACAGTATTTGTTTATAACAAAGTGTAGTCTTATCAATAGTATTAAACAAATGAGGTTAGATTTGATTGATAAAGAAATTAATTCATCACTGCTGATAATCCGTCAAAGATCAGAACGAATTATTTTGGCCAAAATGAAGAGTAATCCTAGACTAGGATACAAACTCCTCACAGATTATAGTAAATATAAGGAAAAGTTAAAGCTTATATTACCTGTGGATAAAACTGAGCACGAATTTCTCTGTGAATTGGATGATGTTTTTGGCAATTTGATATGTAATCCACAGAATGAAAGAAATTTTATGGAAATACCTGATCCTTTTGGAAACCAGGAACCAGGACTTGTTATTGACAGTGATGAATTGATAAAATTGATGTTAAAAATCAAATCAAAAAAAACAAAAAGATCAC
>JAQBSW010006322.1:0-49488 GCA_029291075.1 Eudiplozoon nipponicum | reverse complement strand
CCTATATACACTCTAGCAAATGGACATTCTTGAAGAACTTCCTCAGTCAGACGCTGGAATGTCTGTCTTGCATTCTTCAAATCAAAAGGCATATATAAGAATTCATGCAATCCTCCTCCAGGAAATTGCACTGTTGTGGGCGGTATAGATTCTGCCTCCATAGGTACTTGATAGTATGCCTTCTGCAGATCTAACGTTGTATATACCTCATACCCCATTATATCCCTGAACAAACTACTCTGGTTCTGTAGAGGATACGAATCACCTTTCGTTACCGAGTTCAATAGGCGATAGTTACCACAAATCCTCCATTGACCTGGTTCGGGTTTGGGAACATCCACTATTGGAGATGAAATGTTGGAATTTGTACGCTTACAACTTCCTTCTTCTCTCAATCGCTTAAATTCTTCGATAGCAACCTGCTTCCTATGTTGTGCTAATGTTTGAGACTTTGGTGAATAGAGTAGTGGTTCCACCAACTTGATTTGGTGTTCTATGCCTGTGTTTAAACCCTTGCGCTTAGCATTGAATGGTAGAAACACGGCCAGGTGTTTCTCGATAACATCCACCAATTAATCGGCGACGACGGGTCTGGGTAGTCTCACTGACCTAACTACTGAGATCCCAGTCACTATTTCATTGCCTTGTCCAATGGTTCTAGATTTGGGATCTAAAGCGAGATTAAAATGGATCAAAAAGTCCATCCCAATGATGTTATCCTTTATATCAGCGACCATAAAATTCCACGTAAATGGAGAATTCTGCCCCAATGTCACGGAAATTTCTTTAACTCCCTTAACCTCAATTGGACTTCCATTAGCAGCCCATAGTTGGTAATCGAATGTAGGGCTATCAATTTCCACCACATCAGATCGAACTATGCTCACATTCTGCACCCGTGTCTATTAAGAAATTTAAACCGCTAAGTTCATCAGTTATAACGAACTTATTGTTGCTATAACCAGCAACCTCTTTAAGATTACCTGTCAGCCGAAATCTAACAGATTTACGGACTGTATTACCGCGCGTCTCTTCCATCGAAGCTTCCGAACCTAACTTTGATGATTTTAGTATGTCTCGAATATGCATACCTTGGAGCCTTGCATGAGCAACCCCCCTATGGCTCCTATTAACGGGGGCTGCATTAGTTTTCCGGCAACTTCGACCGGGCTACAGGAAGACTACTTCCTTTCCATCGGGGACCACCCAACTTTGGAAACGTGCATCCCCCTCCTGACATTTTCCAAACTCGGCATATTTACGATGCGATATGCACCACTCGCGTGGTCCTTGTACACCCTCACGCGATTCGCCTCTCCAATGCTTGGAATTTGAATTTTGACTCCGAGAATTTAATCTACCTCTGTTGGAACTTTCCTTATTGTTTTTTATCCAACCCACATCCCTGCGGAGGGTACTTAATTCATTCTCTACGGTCAGGAGTCTCTCTGAGAGATGTCTGAGTTGCTGCTCCAGGCGTGAATCTGCTGTTACTACATACACCTTAGGTTCCTTCCGACGATACACTTTGTCCAACCATTTGAGCTTCTTGGGCCACTCTAGCTCCATTGAATCAAAGACATTCAAGGTTTCTCTTAGTCTAGCAGGCAATTCTGCTACAAATGTACTGTTTATAATTTCCTCAGATATATCAAGCCAGATGGATTTGAAATAAATCTTTTATAAAATTCAGAAGGGAGTTTATTTCCTTACTTTTCCTGACGTAACAAGTCAGTCATCCGTTCAATCCTCTCCAGTTGATATCGTTCATAATTTTCATCGATAAGAAGCTCAAATGCATTTGCCGGATTGGTCTCAGAAACAAATTTCCTGAATCTAAATATATTCTTTTTTAACGGCTCAGCTAAACAACACCAGGCCGAAGCAAACCTTTCTATATGGCCGGTAATCCTTTTTAGTTTAAAAAAAAATTCTGCTTCTTTGACCCATTCAAATTGGTTGTTTGGTCTTTAAATATTAAGCTTAACATTTCTATCCATAGAATTGCGGCAAAAGCGATCATCTACACCACATCTCTCCGCATTGAGGATCCTGGCGGGTCGCCATTTTTTGTAGAGGCCCTTTGGTCACTACCATAAGAGAGCCTCTGGGATGCCAGGCCCAGATCATCCATATATGCGGTATGATCATCTAGTTTTGAACACTTAAGTTCCTCTGAACTATCTTTTAAACTACATTCCTTAAGTCCACTTGCTAACTGCTATTTATCCTCAATATTTAATAAACCATGATTAAATTTCTTACAATTTATTCATTATATTAATTAAGCTTACCGGGATACGCTGATATCCACAGATTACAGAACGATAGGGTGGTGACCTTGAAAAAAAATATCCACGTCAATTACCCGAACCAAATTAGAGATCCTTCCCAACAATGTTTAATAATAACAATAGATGAAAGTGGATTACAATAATTTATTAACAAAGATGTCGTAGATGGAACCACGCAGTGTTCCGCTTGTGCAATGCAGCAACTAAGATAAAAATCTCTTCTCAACACTCAACAGAACAAGTCAAAGACTTTGACAATATGAACAGAAGAAACTTCCAAAAATTTACATTATTTTTTTAACACAAAATTGTTTTACGAAACCAGCAATAACATCAAATGTCCAAAAATAAATGATTTATTTTTATATGAGGAGTTAATTGATGTCCAATAATTTAATTAACCTCCACATATCGTTGGGTTGTAACGCGGAGCCGCGTGTTACACTATAATCCTCCACGAAGACCTGTTTAAATGTATTGCCGGAATATAGAAGCTTTTTGGACTTCATGCACTACCAAGTTCCTCGAAGACGCCAGATCTGTACTCTAATAAGATTAGGAAATCCTCCTTTGGTTTACTAACCTGGGAATGGGCCGTCACGGATTTCATTAAAGTTGTAGCAAGTTAACTTTTATTGGAAACTAGTTCACTTGGAATACCCTGGCATTATTTGCGACTGGAATTCATGTCACTATAATAAACGTTTTCTCCCAATTGTTATATAGATGACAAATCAAAGATTATACACTTCGGATTCGTATGAAGATCCACAACCGATCTAGAATGCAATCATATACCTGTAAAGCCTGTCTTCCTCGGTTTCCCAATTCTCGTATTAATTAAAGATTAATAATTTACTATAAGTTAAGCGTATTTTAAATGACATTTATTATTATTTGTACATCACGGAAGTTAGGAGCTCAAGATCTAACCTCCTATTCACAATCAAAGATCACAACCGTGTACAGAAATTACGAAGCTGAAGAAATGCGCAAACGAAAAGTATAACAAAACGAAGTCATTTAAACAATGATTGCTCTAGAAATGATTATATTAGATTTTGAAACTTCATCCATACAAACTTTGTATAAAGATTTAGTGGATAGCTCAAGCAAAAAAGTATTGCGAATTTATTTTTATATGGGGAGTTTTCCACTCCGACATCTTTACCCACTAAACTGTATAGTAATTGCGAAACTAAAAGCTAGAATAAACAAACAACGAATGTACCAAAATAAGTAAAGAAGTTATAAGTTAATATTCGTATGAAGAATCACCGGAACATTCAGTCGGAAATAATAAATTTTTAAGTTATTTTTATCTGGAAAGCTACCGATATCCACATAATGAAGTAAATTTTGATTCGGAAATCGGTTTCTCCTTTTTTCGTTAGTCTTTTCAGATTTCTATTTTCTCTCATTATTGCACAGAACTCCAATCTTAATTATTATTTTTATTACCTGTAGATTTCTTTTGCCTTATTAAACATAGTTCCGTTCTTACTATATTCTTCTCTATTCTTGCACACAGTCTGATTCGTACATCCTGCCAAATCCAGCTGACCCACTCAGATCTTCTATTGGTCATGCTGTATATTCAAAACTTGACCTAGTGAAAGCCTATTATCAAGTACCGATGGATAAAGACTCCGTATCATATACTGCACTCAGATTCAGCGGAGGTGGCACTCACGAATATCATTATATGCCTTTCGGTCTCAAGAATGCCTCGCAAACTTTCCAACGCGTTATGGACGAAATACTAAATGGTCTACCATTTGTAATTCCCTAATTAGACGACATCCTGGTATTCTCCAAATCAACGTCCGAACATATATGGCATATTGACCTTCTACTCACACGTTTATCAGACTATGTCCTCCGACTTCATGGCAACAAATATGTCTTTGCACAAAAATTAATTGATTTCTTCAGTCATCAAATTTCCGAGATAGGCATGACAACTATACCTCCTAATGTTCGTGCTATTCAAGATCTACAGCCTCCAGCCACCGTTCGAGCATTACGACGATTCTTGGGAAAGATGAACTACTATTCTCTATTCGTACCCTGCCTTGTCAAGATTCTGGCAGCTCTTCAGAAATATCTCATGCCAGTAAGCCGTTTTTTCACGAAATCATAACTGATTTAGCTCAACGTGGACGACATGCAGGCTTACGAGGATGACAAATGGGCCTTATGCAAAGCGACCACGCTACATTCTCCTGATTGGTCTCAACCCTTTGAATTGGTCACTGACGTACTCGACTTTGCCGTAGGCGTAGTAATTCAACATTCCATCAATGGCATACACGGACTTATCACCTTCTACTCGCAAAAATTACAACTACGCGAGACGCGATATGATACATTACGGAAAGAGTTACTCGCAATCTAACGGTCGATCCTACACTTCCACACATATCTAGATGACCGAAAGTTCAAGATCTAAACCGACATCTTCCTCTACTCCCGATGCTCAGATGAAAGAAAGAGTATTCATATTCACGACGTGTCAACTCACAACTTACACGAATACACGAGAATGAATATGAAATCACTCATGTCAAAGGATCAGAAAACGTAGTTGCAGACTCCTTGAGCCATCCTGCATAACTCTGTGCTTCTATCCTGTGTCCTTCACCTATAATTAATCAGGAATTGCAAGCAGCACATCAAGATAATGCATCACTTTGGACATTTGATGTAAATCGACTTAAAACATTTGATTATGATGGAACTCTGCTGCAGTGTGAAATAACTGGCGTGGACCCTCGGCCGTTTATACCTGAAAAACTCCGTTACAAGATCTTCGAGGTTTACCGTTCAATGAGCCATTCATCTGCCGAAGCCTCAGTGGAATTTCTATTCAGAACGTACTTTTGACCTGGCATGCGGCGAGATGTCAATTAGTGGTCAAAACAATGTCTAGAATGTCAGAAATGCAAATAGACGAGACACACCAAAACGGCGCTACAAGTCATCCAAGTACCCAAGGTACGGTTCACGCACATACAAGTTGATCCGGTTCACGCAGCTACCTACAGTATAACGCTCAGAATCGGCCGATCTGTCTTTCACGTCAGCAATATGGTCAAATATTTAAACGCAAAGATTTTGATAGCTGCAAATGGTCCTTCGTCAACAACGACATGGATAACAGGATTCTAGCCAAACCGAAGCGAGGTCCTTATCGCGTGTTAGATCGACGTCAGAATTACATTATATAGGAGATTAATGGCAAAGCTGAAGCTGTCTCCAAACACAGATTATCCCCGTCCGACGTTGATCCAAATGACCCGCTGTTCCGTGATGTTACCTCTGGTTTCTTAAACAAAGCTATGCAGTTAAAAATTGTAAAAGATTTATCTAGAATTTAATTTTTTATATTGTGGACCTTTCCGTTTATCAATGTTTATTTAGTAATATGGCTTTTAAAGTTGTTCTAAATTGGGTGGCGCCGTTCTTGCTACGTGCTAGCTCAGGAATGTATATTACCGGCCATTATAAACATACAAATTTCCACACCACAATTATTAAATTCAGAATTGGCAATAAATAATTATTCTTTATATGTTTTATTGGGAATTTTCTTAAATTAGTCAGCAGAAAAACTGATAAGATTTCTGTTTGAATGTCTTTAATTTCGTAAAGGCAGACAGTTGTATCCTGTTAAAAGGCATGCTATCACAAACTGATTTATTAGAAGATATATTTTAATATTGCTTATTTTCTTTTTAATGGACACAGCAATAAATGTGAGGAGACAAAACACATGACTAAAGTCGGAACGAATGTTTGCCTAAGGCAAGGCTCAAAGAAGAACGAGAAATTTACTTGCTATAAATTTAGCGCTTATACTAGTATTTCAAGCACATTTGCCTGTCTCCTGCACTATATATGTTAGTGGACCACAGTTTGTATCACAGAGAGATAAATAGTTCTACTGTTTGAAAAAATTCCACTTAAATTAATAAATGTGTGTTTAAATGACCCCAATAAAATAATTAATAGAGTAGGTGTTAGGTCTTGACAATCGGCGATCATTCCACTTCTTGCGAAAAAACTTTTGTCTTTTTTAAACATTTCTAAAATTTACAATCAATTTCATAAAAGCCTTATAAGATAACTTCTTACTATTTGCGAATTTGCATAAAATGGTACTTATTGGTCTAATATGTAAATTTTCAGATGACCTAAAACCATCTTCCAAATTGATCAACGAAACATTGATTTCTCTAAGAATGTCGTAATAGTAGAAATGTATGATGTGACGAAGTATTTAATAACACTAGGTTTAAGGATAAATTTTTAAATACGCAAGCGTTAAGCATAGGTTATAGGACGGAATTTTACTGTTTATTTTCATGATGCTCTCATTTAAGTTTAATCTGGGATTGAAATTCTGCATGAGGCCAAGGATCTAGGCACAATGACTCCATTTATATCTAATGCACTAAGACCAAGTGTATACTAATAAAAAGACTCTAACTATTATATGATATGAAACTACAAATGTATTTTATTAGGGCTAGGCCAATTAAGGAGTTAAACTATCACGTGCGACTTGCAACAGTATATGTGCAATGTATTGTTCATGCAGCACATCCTGACCTGCTTGTTACCTACCCGTGCATGGAAATGTTCTAAAACAAATTCTGGACATAAAAATCTACACTGTTACTCAATAAAATCACAGCATTAGCTGAAGAATTTATTCTGAGCGCAAACAAAATTTCTAACATTCCATCTAGAATGTTGTGTAACATTACGAAGTCTGCAGTGTAAAAAGCACATTTGGTTGTCCTTAAGAGAACCGAAAAAATATTCACCGGCTAATTCCGTGGTAGTTTTTAGTACTAGAACAGATTCGGTTATCTTTAAATCCTTCCAGAGTTTTGGTTTGTGTGTCATGTTTGTTGGTTAATGACCTTCTGAGTAGAAGCACGTAAAGCAATAGACTATAATATGATGGGTATGCCAACAGTTGTTTTGAAATCCATGATGACTATTGCTGATGATCTCCGAAACCAAAAATATACTGGCAAACGTAAAAATCCAATTAATAAATTCAAATGTAATGAAGGCTTGGATATGTAGCAACAATAGTTTAGTGTAACAAACAGAAAGTTAATCTAATGGAACAGCGTTGTTAAAATTTCAAATAAGACAGCAGGCGTAGATAATCAGCGCGCAAAGACGATAGCAATTTCAGTTAACAAGAAGGTTAGAGTCTGTTGCCTGGTAAACACCTTTCTCTTAAATGGTTTCAGGTCAAACTTAATTGTTTTGTGGTTAGTGTACATTATTATTGGTCCAATATAAATAAAATTTTTTGCGTATTTGATAAGAATTTATTTTTTAAATTTCGGCGATAAAATTTGATATTTTGCTTTTATTATATTAACTGTAACAAAATTTAATTTAATGTACGTAGTGATAATACGGCAGGTTATTAATTGAATTAATGAAGCGAATAACAAAATTATTGTTAATTATTTATGCCTTAATGAACATACTTTTGTTGAGAAATCTTTTATTTATTGTACAATTTCTGATATTTCTATGTTTAATATATAAATCGTAAAATCTGGTGTGGTTTTTCTTGCGGATTTCCATCATTTTAAACTGAAATCTAGTTTCTTATTTTCATATTTATTTTTAGATATAATGGATTTTCATCTGATCTGACTACCGTAAAATGGCATTCAATTAAAATTGGCATGTTGGTATATATATATATGTATATATATATATATATATATATATAAATTTTTATCACATTCTGTTATTATGTAACATTTACTGCCGTCACCATCAACTGGACAGCTGTAATCGGGATGCTACTATCCAGTCTTGGGGAATTCGAAAAAATGGCTTAATAACGGGTTTGCTTAGTGCTCAACCTTGGAACCTTTCTATTTTCAATTTTCAGTCTCACTTGCAGCGCCAAGCTGATAACGTTCTCAATTTACTTGCAAGAGCGGTTGATTTGCGCAATCACAGGAAACAAAATCCATTTTTTTAGCATATCTTCTTTTTTTTCCAAAAAAAACGAGCAAATGTGAGAGAGCTTTTATCATCCAAAATATATCTCTGCCAACAAGCGTCATTCTTTTATGCTAACTTCTCATAAAATTCTCATTAACGATGAGCTTGAATCGCTCAAATCTCGATTCACCTTGATTTCGGCAGGGAAGGTTGACATCAACACCTTCAGCAATAATAGCCACTTTCTGGGAGTAGAGCAATTCTTGGAAACCCTGCTCCTTAATTGAACACATTCTAGATGACGCTCGATTTCTCAACATTTTCGTGATGCGCCCCTTCCAGTTTGAATGTCTCTCAATAAAATCTAGCACGCGAAGCATGTTCAAAATCCATACCCAGCCAAAACAAGTCCTACAGTGACGACGCGGCCGTACCCGTTGCGTAACAACTTCCACACATGAGCTTCCTTACCGAGTTTCCAGTGCTGGTCTTAAGCTATTGCTTCTAGTCGATATTGTGTTACAGAAACACTCTACGAAAACATACGCTACGCTCTTTCTGTACAGTTTCTAAACATAAGAGCCCGTGATTGAGCAAACCACTGAATTATCTCCAGTAGTATTTATTCCGCCTTTAAATACGCCCCCAGGACAGTGGAAACATCCCCTGTATTCTGGGCGAATTGCGAAATTTAACCAATTCTACTCCTGTGACGCTGAATCAGTCCAAGTGCTCAAGCACGGAGAAACTGCCTTCGTCCTGTTTAAAATACCCTCAACAACCGCATCCAACAAATAAGAGCTGGATTAAGAAAATCCAGATAGATAATGAACATGAATTTATCATCAGCAAGCGTAAAATCGCACTATTCATTCTACAGCCGAGCTTCGGCCTTTTGTATCATTCCCGTACGCTTTTCCTCCTCGGTCTATGTATCTTTTTTGCGATCGTCCTTTGCAATTGAAAGTCCCCCGCCACCCTCGCAATCAATTATTGTTTAATTGTATTTTCTATATATGTATATGTAGCGAAAGCTGCAAACAGTTAATGTTAGTAATTGCATTGAAATTGTGCAACCGACATTTCCCGTCAAATTCAATGTAATGAAGACTACTAGAGATGAGAGCCGCATATCTAATTTTGTTTTCCATATATGTTCAATTAGGTTTGATCCTCCCTAGTCAGTTTCCTGTCGTACTCCGATGATGACTAAGATCGACTTGTTTGGGGCTAAATGACGCATTTAATCTTACAATGCTCAACAAACAAATCTACTAAACTTGAGGCGAAATCAAGACAACTCAGAGATTCTATTAGAATTTGTCAAGGTAGTTTCAATGGCTCCCTATAAACAAGTTCTGCTACGGATATTTCTAACTGAACTCTGTATCTATTTCGCATTGCCAGCAAAACTATAGGCAAATTATATATCGAACTGGATCCTCCAGTGCAGCGTAATGAACCTTGAGCTACCTGTACAGTCTCTCGACCATCCACATAGCTCTGGGATTATATGTACGTGTGTGTCTTACTTCTATATTCATATTATTCAATGATCTGATAAATAGCTCAGTCATAAACTAAATACCACAATCTTTATTTACCCTTACCGATACACCATATTGTGGCACCCAATTAAGGAAGAATAAAAGTAAGACTCCTTGCAATGTCATATCCTTCAAGATGGCTACTTCAAAATGATGACCAAAACGATCAACCGTCTAAATTAAACACATCTGGCCAGAAATTTGTGTCATTTCTACTATATTAATATGTATATGCACGAAAGGACTCGCTGGTATACAAATCGCTTTAACTTTGGATTAAGTATGACGCCAAACTTCAGAAGTTTGACACCGGGCACATGTCTTTACCCAAGCTCTTATGATTTTAGACATCTTAGGACAAACATATCTGTCAGTGACCATTCTCATAGTTGCCTTAATGGATGAATAAACAAATTTATGAAGCTGTTGAATTACCTTATACTTTAATTCTAACGGTACATACGGTCTAGTTTGGATCATGGAGATTTCACATAGTAAACAATTATCTACAACCTTCTTGCATGTATAAGCTGTCTTCTTTGCTAACACAACCACTAAAGTATCAATAACTTGTGCTTCCATCAATTGCTGGGCAAAATCATTAGAAGACACAACAGAGCAGGTAGGTGACTCCGAACGGATCAAATCTTGGTCTGAACTGTTTGGTCTTCTGGGAGTATCTGCCACCCCATTTTCTCTTCCGGAGATATGTGTGATGACAAAATCTAATTTGGCGAGTCGAGTTATTTGTCAATTCATCCGCCGAAAATTAGTAAACCTATTCGTCTTCCCAAGGATACTTATCAATGGTTTATGATCAGTTATTTAATCGTGAACTGATGTCCATCTATGTAGTGCTCTAAATGCAGCACTGCAGATTAAAACGCAAGTAAATCCTTCCCAAGTGTGTCATATCACTTCTCTTGATCTTAGAGTTTCCAGCTATAGAATCCTATCGGCTTGAATGTATCATTATCTATCTGATGTAACACTGCTCCTATGGCTACATCGGAAGATTCTGTGACCAGCATAAATGGCTAAGACCAATACACAAGCGCTAATGTGGTGATTTGGCTTAACAGATATGTGGCTTTCTGGAATTTCTCCTTGCTGTCTTGGCTAAAATAAATAGGCCAGGACTTCTTGTTTGTGCTTCTTTCACGAACAAAATGTCGAGTTAACGACCCTAAAATTCCATCTTACTCTGGTGTAAAACAAACGATAATATCTAATAATCGATAAAAGTCCACACTGTTGACGTACCGTTCTGGGTTCTGGCACATCTTTGACTGCTAGGACCTTATCGTTCAAATATCTAATTCCATCCATGGAAATGAATTGTACAAGAAATTGAACAGTAAAACAATCAATCCTGCACATTCCTGGCTTGACTACCAACCAATAATATCCCAGGTTAGATTACACGGTGTCCAAGTATTCCAGGTATTCCAACCTAAATTGACTACATATAAAGATGGCATCTATATGCACACTAGCAAATGGACAGTCTTGAATAACCTCTTATGTCAGACGCTGAAATGTCTGACTTGAATTCTTCATACCAAAAGGAACGCATAAATATTCATGCGATCTTCTTCCAGGAAATAGCACTGCAGTGAACGGTATAGATTCGGCCTCCATGGGCACTTGATATTACGCTTTCTGCAGATCTAATGTAGTAAAAATCTCATACCCTATTATATCCCTGAGCAAAGTACACTGAATTGGTAAAGGATACGTATCACCTTTCGATACAAAATTCAATAGACGATAATTACCTCAGACCCTCCATTGACCTCGTTCAGGTTTGGGAACTACCGCTATTGGCTGTTTTCAGCTGATTCCACTTAACAGAAATACGGCCAGGTATTTCTCGATGCCATCAGCTAAGTCATCGGTGATGACGGGTCTGGATAATCTCACTGACCTTACTACTCATACCGCAGTCTCCGCAAAAGGCACATATTCAGTGCCTTGTCAAATGGTCCTGGATATTGCGATTGAAATTGATAAAAAATCCCTCCCAATTATATTATCCTTTATATCAGCGATGATAAAATTCCACGTGAATGGCGATTTCTGCCCCAATGTCCTTGACAATTCGTTAACGCCCTTAACCTCAATTGTAATTCATATAGTAGCCCATAGTTAATAATCGAATGTGGCGCTATCTATTTCAACTACTTCGGATCAAACTATGCACATATCTGCACTTGTATCTATCAAGAATTTTAAACCAACCAGTTCATCCGCTATGACGAACTTATTGTTGCCTTAGCCAGCTACATATTCAAGATTCCATTCCAGCCAAAATCTAACAGATTTACGGACTGAACTACTGCGCATATCTTCAACCAAATATCTCAAACCTAACTTCGATGATTTTAGAATGCCTCCAATATGCATTCCTTGGAGTCCCGAAATGCGCAACCCCCTTACGGATCCTACTAGCGGGGATTGAACAATCTTTCCTGTGAGTTACGCCTGGCCACAGGACGAGTACTTTATTTCAATTTGGGACCACCCAAACTTAGGGACATAAATTCCATGCCCTGACACTTCCCAATCACGGAATATTTAATGCAAAATGCACTCCTCGCGTGGTCCTTGAACATCTGCAAGCAATTCGCCTCCCCGATGCTTGAAATTTTTACTTTGACGCCGAGAATTCGTCCTAACTCGGCTCGTCGGAGGATACTTATTTCATTCTCTATGGTAAAGAGACTTTCTTGGAAATGTCTGGGTTGTTGCTCTATGCGTGAATCTGCTGTTACAGCATACCCCTTTGGTTCCTTCTGGTAATACAACAGGTCCAAACCCATGAGCTTCTTTGGCCACTCAAGATCTAGTGTGTCATATACATCTAGAGTGGCCCTAAATCTTTCAGGCAATTCTGCAACAAATATATTGTTGATAACTTCTATAGAAATATCAAGCCCGATTGATTTTGAAAATAGTCTATTATTAAATTCAGATGAGAGTTCATTCCCTATCTTTTTCTGACGTAATAAGTCAGTCATCTGACCTATCGTCTTTGACTGATATCATCGGTGAAGGTCTATTTGAAACCCAAATACATATACGGAGTCATTTTCGATTAACGTTTCTGAGCAAAAACCTCTTTGTTTTCACAGTCTCAGTCACAAAACGAGGCAAATATTTCTATAGGATCTGTCATTTTTTAGTTAAAAATAAAACTTTTCATCGTCGACCCATTCAAAATAATTATCTGGTCTGTATATGGTGAGTTTCACATTATTATCGATAGAATTGCGGCTAACACGATCATCATCTAGAGCATATCTTTCAGCATAATGAATCCTGGCGCGGTCGCCATCTTTTGTAGAGGCCAATTAGGCACTACCATAAGAGAATCTCTGAGATGCCAGGATCGGATGACCTATATATACGATATGAGACATATTGAAAGGATAGTAGGCAGTGCCAAGAACAGATGGACACTAATAAATAGAAATATCTTATCGAATGATATAAAATTTAAAATTTATATAATATGGATTAGACCGATACTAGAATATACTGCCGCTACATGGAGTCCATTAAAATAGGGTTTGTCCAATAAGATATAAGCTGTACAAGGAAAAGTTGTGAAACAAATTAGCTCTATCTCCTGCACTATATACGCCACTAGATTACAGTTTTTATCACTGCAAACTTTATGGTTTCTGAGGATGTGCTATTCCATATTGCCTATATGAATCCAATAAGAAAGAGTCATGAAGTTGGAACTAGATCTGGACATTTGGCAATAACACTACCTTTGGTGGGGAAGCTTGCCGGCAAGTTATTCTCTTTTTCAAAAATTTACAAAATTTACAATCAATTGCCACAGGAGGTTAGAGAAACGCCTTCATCTAAGATGTCTTTTAAATTTTTATGTACTGAAATAGAAAAAATCTACAATCATGCTGATATTTTTAATTTTGATTATGATAATACTTTCGCATGGTTGAATAAAAGACAAGGATAATTGGGATCAGCAGCATAAATTCTTGAGAGATTTATTTCCAAGTTTTGTATTATTAAAATTGAAATGTTATGCATTATACCATCATGTTAGTCACAATACATATAATAAATTGCTAGTCATGGTTCTCATTTTTTGCATAATATTACACTCGAATTATACCTTAATTTTTCCTATTTCGATGATGAATCTATTACTTTTTACAACTAAACATTCTGATTTTTTGAAATTATTTTGCGGTGTGTTAGCTTCAATCATTCCAATGCCGCGTTTTGCGTACGCGGGTAATAGCTGTACACGGGCAGTTACACAAAGATCCGATTGATCACAATTTCCAATTTTGTTTTGTCTTTGATCGGGTTGACTTGTTCTTCGTTCAACTGGAAATGCGGTTCTATCACATCTTTGTTTACTGGCGACGTTTCGGTGCCTACTTTCCAGCACCATCCTCAGGCAACACAGTACAATTATCACAATAGCAGATTTAAGCAAATGTGGTAACCTCGTTCCAAAACCATTCTATTTATATATATTTGACTCAACACTAGTTTTAATCATAGAATTTGTCTCAGTAACTAAACTCAATATATAACTATTTATAATTAGCAGACCAATCATTACCTCACCTATACATAATCTCATCTCGTATGCAGAATATTGTAGGGGAGATGAAACAGTATCGAGCCTTTTGTTATCTGTTATAACTGTATTGCTACTATGTCACAGTAATCAAAATTCAAAAATGATAAAACTAAAACCTTGACTGTCATATACTGTATTTTATTTAAAGCCGGGAATCATTGTACTCTTCCTGTATGCAAAAACAAAAAGAATTTTTATGAGATATAAGAAATATTTCTTTCGTATTGTCTTCTCAAATATCTACTAATGAACATATCTTTATAGATAAATTGGAAAGCAAAACAAGAAAGAAATATGTGAACATAGAGAGAGAGTGAAAAACAGAAACCAATCAAATTGCGTGCGTCACATCCAGTTCAAGCTCAATGCTTGTACGTGTTTCTTCTGCTTACATAAATCCGGCTGCAATTTGTTTATCCATAAGGCTTCGTATGTGGCTAGCTCCCTTTTGTTTTTGCATTTAGTAATTACTTTTAATGCTACGTCTGGAGAACATACGTGCGATGTTTCGATGATGTGTTGCGCAATAGCAGACGTGTATTTACCATTTGATTTAAAACAGGCGTTCAAGTTGCAATGTTCTCTCATTCGAGTAATTAACCGTCTGGTCGATCGGCCTACGTAAGTTGATCGACAACTTGCGCATGTATATTGGTAAATAATATTTGATATCGACATTAACGGCTGTTTCTCTTTGATTGCTGGTAAAGGCAGGTGTGTTACCCTAATTAACACTCGTAGTTTGGCTGCATTAAATGTGCGTGTCAATGCTGCTTCAACTTTCTTTTGTGCCATTCGGGAAACTGCATCCCCTTAAATGGGATGTTTAGGTAGACTGTTTTCTTTTCTGGCCCATAGTACGTCTGTTTCTGGTTAACTCCCTTTTTAATAATTGATTCAATTAATTGTCTGGGATAGCCATTAGACATTAAATCGTTAATTGCTTTATTATACTCATTTTCTTTAGAATCTTGACTAACCAACCTGTCAATTCTTGAAAAGCAACCACGAACTGTTGATAATTTATATTCAAATATCTTATAAAATTTCTTTTGTTTTTCACACTAGGAAGGGTACAATGAATTAATAATAATAATAATAATAATAATAATAATAACAATAATAAAATTAATAATAATAATTAATATTATTATTATTATAATTAAAACTAATATTTTTATTACTATTAATAGTTATTAGAATATATCACTTTATATTTTCAAATAAATATTGGTCATAACAAAACTGGCGAAACCATCCTTTAAAAATGAGAAAGAAATGCACGATACATTAACTAATAAGACATCAGGACACCACCTTCTGAACAGTAAAATTTCAATAACGGAAAGATATGGCCTAAAATTTCAGCTATCTCGTGGATCAGAGATCCAGTTGTCTGATAATTAACAATTCTGTTAAACTACAAAGAACCCGTCCAATTAATTTACTTCCTGAAGCAAACCATTAAGTGAATGTAAAGCTTTCACATAATTTTGAATTATAACTGTTGTGTTTTACCGTTATCCAAAGGCGCTATAAACGCTTAAATAAATTACCATTTTTTAGAATCATTAGTAAAGAAAAGCTAATTCTTCCTACCTCCCCGAGTTCCCAACATTCTTGATGTAGCGTCGTCTAGCATCTCGGCTAAAATTGAAGCATTCATCGTATTCGAGTAGCCAAACGTGTTGTCACCAAATGATGATAAGCTGTCTAATTGGCTAAGTATGCCCGGGTCATTCTTCGAGTTCTTGTGTGTCACTGCGCTACTTTTACTGAATAATCTAGCAGCAAATCCGGTGCCAGAACTTTTCGAATAACAATATAGATCACAAGAAAAATAAAATATTTAGGCAATAAAAATATCCTTCTTACATCCTACAATTTCATATTCTATTTAAACAACAGCATGTATATGCGAAACTGAAACCATGTTATATATTGCAACATACCCAGAAATTACTTCAAACTGTAAAGTGTAAAGAAACATTTTTATGCAAATTTCTGAGTTCTTTAAATCAAGTTTTCGAGCTTGAAGTAAACACCAACCCTATTGTTTTTAACCAGTCGTCGAACAACATAACAAAACTACCGCCAGCCGCAACGCACTGACGCGTTTCGACCTTCCATGATCATCATCAGAGTACGACGGCAAACTGACTATCGAGGATCAAACCGCATTGAATATATATGGAAATCAAATTTAGATATGCGGCTCTCACCTCTAGCAGTCTTGCATACATTGAACTTGACTGGAAATGTCGGCTGCACAATTTCTATGCAGTCACGAACATTAACTGTTTGCAGCTTTCGCTACATATAAACATATAAGCAATACAATAAAACAATACTTGATTGCGCGGGTGGTGGTAACAATTCTTTAAATCAAGTTTGCGAGCTTGAAGTAAACACCAATCCCATTGTATTTAACCAGTCGTCGAACAACATAACAAAACTACCGCCAGCTGCAACGCACTGACGCGTTTCGACCTTCCATGATCATCATCAGAGTACGACGGCAAACTGACTATCGAGGATCAAACCGCATTGAATATATATGGAAATCAAATTTAGATATGCGGCTCTCACCTCTAGCAGTCTCGCATACATTGAACTTGACTGGAAATGTCGGCTGCACAATTTCTATGCAGTCACGAACATTAACTGTTTGCAGCTTTCGCTACATATAAACATATAAGCAATACAATAAAACAATACTTGATTGCGCGGGTGGTGGTAACAATTCTTTAAATCAAGTTTTCGAGCTTGAAGTAAACACCAATCCCATTGTTTTTAACCAGTCGTCGAACAACATAACAAAACTACCGCCAGCCGCAACGCACTGACGCGTTTCGACCTTCCATGATCATCATCAGAGTACGACGGCAAACTGACTATCGAGGATCAAACCGCATTGAATATATATGGAAATCAAATTTAGATATGCGGCTCTCACCTCTAGCAGTCTTGCATACATTGAACTTGACTGGAAATGTCGGCTGCACAATTTCTATGCAGTCACGAACATTAACTGTTTGCAGCTTTCGCCACATATAAACATATAAGCAATACAATAAAACAATACTTGATTGCGCGGGTGGTGGTAACAATTCTTTAAATCAAGTTTGCGAGCTTGAAGTAAACACCAATCCCATTGTTTTTAACCAGTCGTCGAACAACATAACAAACTACCGCCAGCCGCAACGCACTGACGCGTTTCGACCTTCCATGATCATCATCAGAGTACGACGGCAAACTGACTATCGAGGATCAAACCGCATTGAATATATATGGAAATCAAATTTAGATAGGCGGCTCTCACCTCTAGCAGTCTCGCATACATTGAACTTGACTGGAAATGTCGGCTGCACAATTTCTATGCAGTCACGAACATTAACTGTTTGCAGCTTTCGCTACATATAAACATATAAGCAATACAATAAAACAATAATTGATTGCGCGCGTCAGTTCGTTGTGGCTGGCGGTAGTTTTGTTATGTTGTTCGACGACTGGTTAAAAACAATGGGATTGGTGTTTACTTCAAGCTAGAAAACTTGATTTAAAGAATTGTTACCACCACCCACGCAATCAAGTATTGTTTTATTGAATTTCTGAATTGTCTGCGTAAATCTTCTTTAGGAATGAAGTATATAATTGCACACAAAAAACAAAACAGCAATGTATGTTTAAGCTAACTATAAGTATGATCAACTAATACTCAAAGCAATTCTGAAGTATATTTTATCAGGCGTACTCGAATGGACTTAACATTATTTAGATTTATCCCTGATATACAATCCATCCAATATTTGTGTCCGTTCATAAAACTTAGATTTACGGGGTCAATTAAAAATAGAGGCTTGCTTGATAATGAGGCTCATTGCTAGTTGTGGCAATGAATTATCAGTTTGATCAAAAATTGTTAGAATAATTTTATCAATTTTGGTGCTCTATCAAATTTTACGAAATGCAGGTTTGATGGGCTAGAAAGGAAAATGAATTCTAGCGAAATTATAATCAATCGCACGAACTGATACATTTAAAACTAAAATATACATTTTTAGAGTACAAGGTCTCTGAAGATGATCACAAATGGTCGAGACATGACAGAACCTGTGAACGATTTTAGCTTGGCTAAGTTGTGTGACTGCTAAACTGGTTAAACATTGCAAAATTTTAATTCAAAATTTAAATTGCATTTATGTTATTTATTTTTAATAAACTTGTTTTTCATTGTTTTTTTAACTATACTTAACTAACTTTGTAAATATATTTATTTAGAATACTTTGTGCCTGCATCGCTAAAATATGTTTGTTAATGTGACTTTAGTAATTGATTTTAATTTTATTCTCGCTAGTCAGTTTGCTGTCGGCCACACTTGATGATCAAGGAAATAGAAAAGCGTCGTTACGGGTGAATGATGGCAGTATTGCCATTTTGCGTTACAGGTTAAATACAATGGGATTGTTTTTATTTCAATATAGCAAAAATCTTTTAAATAATTATCACCACCCGCGTAATCAATGATCGTTTAATTGCTCTATTGCCACGACCGCCGTTAGAATCGTCACATATTTGCTTCATAGTCGTGTAACTCAGCAACTATTCATGACTTGGGTTGTGCGGTGGATCAATTACACGACTCGGAAGCAAATGTGCCCCAAATCGCGGTTTGCCGAGATATATTATGGCAAATATTTGATGGACGGCCAGAACGGGCAAAACCGACCTATTTGACGAACTGTATTTGCCATTTCATGCAATATTTATTTTATACAGCAAATATATACGAACATACATATAGTGAATTGAATTCTAATGACAGGATTTTGGTTTTTATACTTGTTATCAGTGAAAAAAGGAAATTGCAATAGGAATAAAGGTTAAATCGTCCAGTAGACATGTTGCGTCTTCACTGGAAACTCTCCAATTCCTCGCCAGAAATTGCTGCGAATGAGACTCCAACTGAGGCACATAGGCCTCGGAGTTTTGTAATCTACAACAAACGAGCCGCATACTACAAGTCATTTAATGTCATATACCAAAATTAATTTTCGGTGAAAAGAGCCTACTTGCAATCTATTAAGACATGAGGTTCTAACAAGCTACCCTCGATTTGGTATTATAAAACAAGCACCAACGCACTTCGGGACGTTCGATTGATAAGAAGTCTAATTGCATTATTTTGAGAATTTAAATTTTGTCAGTATAAATTAGACATAAAACAAAAATAATTTCTCAAAATGGCATTTCTTTTGGATCATGGATCTGAAGAGATTCCAAACAGTTTCCGCCTAAAGGAAGGAATAACAAGAAACTTAAGTTAATATATTACTTTAATTTGTGCGCAGAATGCAGCACGTGTGGGATGGTTGATAGTAACCTAATTTCTGACGCACATGTGCCACTGTTCTAATCCTGTCCTAGGCAAATTTTGTACAATACATTGAGAGTACCCAGTGAAACCAAAATAGCTCTACTGTGTAAATTGACCTTTTTACGTGATCCAATGCTAAGCATATACTGACAAATAAAAATAATTAAAATCCTGCCATTATACTCAAAATTAATAAAACTTCTCCAAGTGGCTATGTGTCCGTTGAAAAATGGCAGGTGCGGGTGACTAGTTAGTATATTGGGACTAAAGTGATTAAAAATAATTTGTGCCTGTACGAAGAAGAGCCTACCCAGGAAAATAAATGGCCATATGACTTCGACTGTGTGTAAAATGTAATGCGTGTGGCGCAATGGATATTCACAGATTCCGAAGAAAATGTGCCTCAGTTCAAGCCCCGCAGGCAGCAAAATCTGGAAAGTACTTGAAGGGCACGACCGGTTTTCTGAATGAATTTCCTTTGTTACCTGATGCAATATTAAGTTTGTACTGGCAATTAACGTATCATCAATATCCTGTTATAGAACTTCGTATAAATATATATCCATCAAGTTATTTTCATTTTAAGACGAAAGAAAGAATCCAACGTGCCAAAAACATTGAAGGGATCAGAGTTTTAAATTACATGCACACATTAAATTCCGCCTTACACACACATACACACACACACATATATATATATATATATATATATATATATATATATGTGTGTGTGTGTATGTGTGTGGTTGACCATTTTAACAGTGTGCTTCACATAGGCCTTTTTGAGGAATATTTATATTCAAAAATGTGCAAAACATTTTTTTCGGTTTGACAGTCAAGTTAATTGATTAAAGCTAAATTAATAACAGTCGTCATTTTTGTTAATCATGTCATTTTTCTAGAATAGTCTTCTTTGTTTGTTTTTAATTACTCTTTACCTTCAAACGTTAGCTAACTTTGACTGAGTACTGATTTTTTATATTGAAGGTTCCACCATCCGCGACCTGCTCGAACATAGTTGGAAACAAAAGAATATGGTTTTTGCGGGTCCATCTGGTTTTTCAGGATTATTCTATACAAATACAAAAGTTTGCCTGATTTTATTCAATATATACTTTATCTTGAAACAGATTAGACTTTTGTCTTGGGTCATATCAAGAAGGCGGTGGACACACACACACACACACACACACATAAAGTATATATATATATATATATATATATATATATATATATATATATATATATATATATATATATGCATGCTATTTCAGACACGGGCTCTTCCAATATATTTTGGCACGTTGGACTCTTTCTTTCTTCTTAAAAAAAATAAATGATGTCATTTGAATTTAATTCCTAGTTCCCTCGGTGAAAAATAGCAAAGTTAATTAATACAGTGTACATTATCAGCACAAATCAATATCAAAGTATCATTCTTGCAACATGATCTTCACAGGCAGTAAGATTTGTACTTTCAGAAATTTAACATTTTTTAAGAATTATGTGCTTCCAGTCGATTTTTTCATTTTATAAGCATTGTGGCAAAACATTTTCCCTTAAATTTATACGAAGCTGTGTGACGGATCAAATTATGCGTTGATATGTTTGTTTTCGTTTTCATATGAACGTGTCAGTTTCTAATAGATTAGTCGAACTTATCTATTCGTGCAAAGAGACAAAACATTTAAATAGGCAAACATCTTAGGTGATCTGATTGCATCCGGTGAATAGCGGCATTTTTAACGTATGCAAAGGTATTGACTAATTTATTAATTAATATTGACATGAACTACTAATTTAATTTCCCTAATTAGGACCATCTGCCTTAAGATGCTGTTTATATAATATACTGATGAAAATTTTTTAACCTGTTACTGTAACTTTCTAATCTAGATATTGATATAACCAAATATCCGCTCATCGATCCAGATTTTCTCAAAACTATTATAATTAACACGGAATTACAGTGGTAGCCTACTGTACTTTTATTTAAACCGACTGAAAAATAATCAGCGCGACATTTGTAAAAGTTTTATTGGCTCATATAGGCTATTACCTCGTAGTTGTGGTTGTCGTTGTCTTTGACACTCCACCTGGAAGTGTTGTCGTTTTTGTACTCTTTTGTACCGTGGCTGGTTCCATTTTGTCAAAAACTGACTTTGTTGTGACTACTCTGTGATGATGTCTATGGAGATCTGTGCCATCATACGATTGAGCATCGCCGCCGGCTGTGACATTGAAGCCGGTATGAGTCGGATCTGTGGCAAAAAGTCCATCGGTGTTACCTGATAGTGGGGTATCCCGATGACCATGATGTCGCATAAAACTAGCCAACCCGCCAAATGCCGATGGAAATAAATGATTAAGGTGGGTTTGCTGATTGCGTGGCTGTATCTCCATCGAATTGTTATCACCTGAGTCTTCACCGATGCTCAAGACCGTTGACGAAGAATCACAATCATTCAGTTTCTGAAAATGTTGGCCTAAAAATCCGTAGCCCTGTTTGCGTGAATGTGTATTATATGAGAAGCAAAATTAAATAAATAATTGCCGAAGTAAAACATGGCAAAAGAAAAGCATATTAAAAATATAAATAATAATAAACTTTGTCCTTGATATATATATATATATATATATATATATATATATATATATATGAGAAAAAATAACCGTATCTACAACCATTATTGTGAATTCATTCGTGCAGGGCTCGAACCTGGGCACGTCGGCTTCGGAATCTGATGCTCTAACCACTGATCCACCATCCCGCACAGTACACACAATTTTCAATTATATTCTAACTAATGTTTTTTTGGTTAGCCTTTCGTTTAGGTGGCGAATATGTGGCATCCCTTTACAACTGAAGTTCCAAATAACCATGCTTAATCTGTCATTATAAAATAAATGTCATGCCACTTGTGAAGTGCTATTGGAATGAAAATAAATATAATTAAATGAACATTGGTTGCGGAGGCAGTGATAATAATCAAATTAATCAGAGTTGCGATCTTGATATAAACACCTGACCCAATATTTTTATAAAATTGTCAATATAAACTAAGTATTTTATTGTGTAGAAAAGACATGCCATCCAGTAAAATACTTTGTTGCAGAGAACCATTATATATGCAAGGATGTATTAGGTGTTGCGAACCGAGTAACATATTAGTTCAGTTGTGACCAGAAGGATAAACCAAAGGCAGCATGAACGGAAATTATAATCTCATGCACATTCGTTTCGTGCTTACCTGCGACTCATCAGTAGGAGCCGGTGTTACCCCTTTAACCACTATATATTTTAGTTTATCCTTCTGGTCACAACTGAACTAATTTATTACTAGGTTCGCAACACCTAATACATACTTGCATATATATTAGTTCTTCCCAAAAAAAACAGTATTTAACTGCTTATATATTGAAATTGAATGATCATGCTTACCAAGCAAATGAGTAACTGATATCGATCAAGTCCAGTAGTGTATGATCACTGAGTAAATAGTGTTCAAAAATTGTTTTAATTCTCAATTTCAGTGAACTATACAAACCTGTATCCATCATGTTGATACCATGTTCCGATTCGGAACTATAGTGTTAGTAACTATAAAATCTTTTCGGTGTCAATAATATTGTATCATACCACAATAGCCATAGTGTTAGTATCCTTATGACCTAGTATATAGAAGAGAAAGTATATATATATATATATATATATATATATATATATATATATATATATATATATATATATATTATAGTGGAAAGAAGCTTTGAAGTCGCATTGTCGTAGACTATATTGTTAGCTTTACTATTGCAGGTTTACACATTCGTCTAGGAGATTGTACCGTCCTATTATTGCACATACTTCGACCAAATATATAGTGGTTAAAGGGCGTAATACCGGCTCCTACTGATGAGTCGCCAGTAAGCACGAAACGAATGTGCATGAGATTATACTTTCCGTTCATGCTGCCTTTGGTTTATCCTTCTGGTCAAAACTAAATTAATTTATTACTAGGTTCGCAACACCTAAAACATACATGCATGTCATCCAGTAGACTGGTTCCGTCTTTATTGGGAATTCATCACGTACTGTCCATAATTTGCCACGGACAGAGATTAAACCTGGATACGTCTGTTTCGGTTAAAGGTATATTTGCAATTGGAACCGACGACGAAAAGTTGTAGAACTCAGATTTGCATCTATAAGTCATTCTTGAACGGAATAAACGTTGATTTCATGCACGTATCCAACGTTTAAAAACGATTTATAAAGTCATTCTGATTCACACATTTCCGCAGTTACAAAGTAAATAACTATAATGACCCACAAACATTTTCCATTGGTATATTAAAATATTTTTTTATAACATCTAAGCTATCGATCATATTCATAGCCATCAATTTCAAAATTAACAATAGCAGTAAAATTATATGCGTTTATTTAATTGTCATATGAAATTAACATTATTTCTAATACTCCGCTATAAAAATTCTGATATTCTGAATGTTAGAGTGTAGGACATTCCTAACCTAATTGACTAGTTTGTTATACAAAACTTGACCAAACTATATCCTCTAGATAGAATTGTAGCTCGTAGTATTATGGGTTTATCACATCCATATCCCAATTTATTTATCAAGAATTTACAATACATTTGTTTATTTTACTCTAAAATTCATTACGATTTAGTTAATGGTATATCTTTCATTATAATCAGATTGGTTAATGAGAAATACACCTCGTCAGTTTTCTGCTATTTTACATCATTCATTTATTCCTAAGGCGGATTCGTGTACAGTGAGGTTAATATTTAACAATTCCTAAACTGATACAAATTTAGCATTTTCAAATAGGTACTACTTTAACCAAGTTTGCAAAACTACCATCAGCACGCGTGACTGATAGTAGTTCTTGAAAATTTGTGTGATAGACTACAAAAGTAGGACTTTGGCTAAATTCTAATTATTTTATTTAAATCATCGTAATTTACTTCCAAGCAAATCTTTAAACTGAAAGTAGTTGTAATTGTGTATTAGGTTTTGCATACCTAGTAAAACATTATTCCAAATAGGACTATAAGGATATATCAATGTCAGCAAGAACAAAAAGGATGGCGTCATGTACACCTGTGTGTGGTTTTAACTGGCGACACATCATCAGGCGCTAGTATTACGCCCTATACTCAATATATAATTGGTCAATGTATGTAGAGCAGGTAGACGGTGCAACGTTATATTCGACTGTAAATTCAAGTAGGCTTGGCAAACATTATATATAGAGAGTTGAATTTTAAATCGCATTGTCGAAGACTTTATATAAATTTAGCTCCATTACTATTTGAATATACATTCGTAAAGTAGGTTGTACCGTCCAATGTCCAACATTTCCTGACAAAATATATAGTTTATATAGGACGTAGTACCATCTCCTACTGATGCGTCGCCAATAAGAACCAAACACATGACTGATTAGGATTATAGCTTTCGTTAATGCTAACATTGATATATCCAACTGATTCTGTTTTAACTAATTTGTCACTAGGTGCGCAACGCGTAATACACAATCATATAAAGTAATATTTAATTTGCTGACTAACTGTCAGAAAAAGAAAACTGGTTGAACATATTTGATGCAAAGGTAAACACTCATGAACGGTAAAATTTCACAGTGCAAGTGCATTAAGCTTAAGTGTTTCTTTGGAATTTCATTTTGTAAGAACATGCTACATTTCGTAACTTCTGTATTATCGTCCAATGCCTTGAGCTTTTTTATGAACGTTGAATGATGAATTGTTTGATGATAACTACACACTTCACGTAAAGACAAATGCGCTAAAAAGATGAAAGTATCTCAGCTATGTTATGCTTTAGAATGACTAGGGCGTCATATCTAAAACAAGATTTATGTAGAAATATAAACTCTATCGACGAAGCAATCGGTCACCAATATGACAAAGAAAACAAATATATAGATCATAAAACTTTCTTTCGCATAACTGACCTATTATTAAAAACTAAAACAACATAAGATAATAGTCAGTTAAACAAAATAGATTACAGTTAAACATGAAATAGAAAAAAACTGACATTTTATATGCCATAAGTGCGTCCTAAGCTCAAAATCATTATTTACTATAAGCAACATACGTTCAAGTATTTATAATTTTTCAAACTTCATTTCAAACTCTATTTCAGCACGAATAGTTCTGATGTGATCAAGCAAGATTCAGTAAAGATTTCTACATATTTTTTTTATTTTGCTCATAGCCGTCAGATTCTAAACGTACATGAGCGTTTAGTTCATTAGAACACAAATAAATTGTTGTGTTACCAGAAATCAGTGAGTTTCCAATTATTACTTCGCTAACGCATGACAAATGTCAAAATAGTGTTTAATTACGTAAATTTCAAATTCGTTTATCGAATAACGCACGTTACATTTTTTTTACTTGACAATACGTTAATCTTAGAGTATTTACCACTTTAGTTTATTCATCAATAAAAAAATTGGTCTCGGTTTCTCGGTTGACTCTACACTTAAGTACAAACTAGGTATTTAAAAGAGGAAATAAAAAAACTGCAGAGGATTTTGATTAATGGCTTGATGAAAAATGGCGCACGTAAAAAGGAGGAACAAAAGTTGAAAACTTGGTACAGTTTCCATCAAACTTTGCATTCGATTAAATGCCTTTGTTATTAAAAGTTGTGTGTACAGAGATCAAGTCATTTATAGAAGATTGATAGATAGCTAGATAAAAGAGGGTCCCCACAATTACAGCATGCAGACATTCAGTTGGACAAATTTTATGCTTCCATCATGCTCTTCAACATAAATCGCAACATTTGTCAGAACAGCATTTGGTACAAGCAGACGATTTCTGGATTAGATGCTGGCATCGACTAGGAAACAGTAAATCAGAAGTTACTGTTAACACCACGTCAGCATTTACAAATCATAGACCAGTGCGAACGGCGACGATCATTTGGGGAGCATAGAAAAAGTAATAATTCTTGCAAGAGATATGAAAAGCAATGGACAATTTATTAATAACTTTTGTGGATAGCTTAAAAGGAAATGCATATTATCTTAGCTTACTCAATTAAAAAAAAGCTTTTCTCCCCTTAACTTAACTCAACATGTAATGCCTAATTTTGTTAAAGGAATACTCCGTTAATAAACGCCTACCTGATAGAGAGGTAAATCACCAAATCTCGAGCGAAACGGCAGTGGAAGTGTCTGAGTCATGCCCAACTGATCTCCAAATAGAGATCCGACCGTTCCGGTGCGAAACGCATCTCCAAACTTATCATTATCCGCCACCGCTGAAATGCCGACTTCCTCTGAATCTCCATCACCGCAGCGTCTAAACTGTACATGTGATGCGTCAGGACCTATAAAACGTTTCGTGGTAACAATATTCGTTACAGTTGCTCCTGATTGTCCACCTTCAGACGACTCCGATTCATCTTCACCTGGACCTAATAGAGTTCGTCTTGTGGTTGTAGCCGTAGTACCCAATACACATTGGGTTCTAACTGTTCTTGTTGTAGTTCGTGTTGTTCGTGTTGTTGTTGTTGTCTTGGTAGTTTTTTTACCATTATTTCTGTGATGTTCTGCTGAATCTGAATCATCTTGACCGTCATCATCACCTCCATCGCCTGTATTCCCCTCCTCCTCCACTGTAGACCAAGTGGACTGATGCTGCTTAATATTTGACGCAGGAGCACTAACTAGTAAACTCTTCATAGTACGCACACTTGTAGTAGCGGATCCAGTGTCACCCAACTGGGTAGTAAATGGACCGGTGTCAGAATTTTGTGTAGCGAACATTGTAAATCCTTGATTGGATTCATTATTATTACTGGCGCTGATACCGTAACATATACAATTGGCAAATTAAATTTTACAAAAATCGATATTTTAATAATTGCGTCACTAATAATGCTGTAGTACCAAAGTTATAGAATCGAGTCAGACTATGAAAATTTTTCTCACGCGGGAACTTGTAACAATACCAAATAATATAAACGCCAAATAGAAGGTTGCATTTTTTTAACAAAAGCAGTGACTACAACAAATCCTGAGTTTACATTCCTGGTAAATCACTTTTATTATTATAGTAGGCTTAATATAGCTTGAACAGTGTAATTAAAATGTTCTGCAATATTTATTTAAAGATGATAGTAGAATACTTTGATATTTTTATAATACCAATAAAGGTGATCATATTATAAGAATTAGGCAAATGCTCAACGAGATCAAAGTAATTTTTAAGCTGCATTCTGTATGTCCTTCTAGATATGTATAGACAAAATTATATCTAAGTGTGTAATTGTGTATTAGATGTTGCGAACCTAGTAACAAATTAGTTCATTTTTGACCAGAAGGATAAACCAAAGGCAGCATGAACGGAAAGTATAATCTCATGCACATTCGTTTCGTGCGTACTGGCGACTCATCAGTAATTCGCCGGTATTACGCCCTTTAACCACTATATATTTGGATGAGGAATGTGGGAAAACAAGAATATACAATCCCCTATACGAATGTGTAAACCTACAGTAGTGAAGCTAGCATAATATAAGGTCATCGACAAAGCAACTTCAAAGTCAACTCACTCTATTATATACACCGAGTCTGTAAAGGATACCAACAATATGGCTATTGTGTAAGTACCCAATACCAACATTATAGAACCGAAAAGGTACAATGTACCAAGACTATGGTGGCCGAGTCCGAACATGGTACAAACAAAATTGAGAATTATAAATTTTTCTTAACATCTGATATTCCGGTAGGTGCATTTTCGGTACCATAATGTTGGTATCGGGTACTGACACAAAAGCCATAGTGTTGATACCCATTACAGACTCGGTAGATATATTATATATCGTGAGTTAGTGTTGAATATCGCCTTGTCGAAGACTTTGTATGAAGTTAGCTACACTTCTGCAAGTTTACATATTCCTACAGGAGACGGATCCGTCCTATTTTCCCACATTCCTTACCCATATATATAGGGTAAAGGGCGTAATACTGGCTCCTACTGATGAGTCGCCAGTAAGCACGAAACGAATGTTCACAAAATTATACGTTCCTTCCATGCAGTCTTTGGTTTATCTTTCTGGTAAAATTTGAACTAATTTGTTAATAGGTGCACAACACCTAATACACAATTGCATATATATTAGTTCCCCGCCCCAAACATAATCTAACTTTTATATATCCAAGTTTACCAACTTGCCTTTTAAAATTTCCGTTTTTCGTTCATATAAACAAAGACAAAAGAAATATTATAAAATTTTTATAATGATAAAACAAAACGAATATAATAACCCAACTCATTACAAGTGGCCAGAAACACCGGTTGAAATAAAAATATTGATACAATAGTTAAGAAACGCAACAAATTCTTGCGCCAATATTGATAAGTATTTTTTAAATATGTCCTAGCATTTACAAAGAAACTCTCAGATTTCATTGGTCGCACATTATAGTAACAGTACCAATAAACTCCTCGAAATAGCTAACATTGTCTTCATAGCGCAATCGTTTTCACACTGACACCGCTATATATACAAAAATATTCTTTGCGATTCCTAGCTTCAGTTATAATTACCAGGTGCCTAAACAGATCACATAACTAATGGCTACCATACCAGTAGGCCTTCACATTTCGAGCCACGACCGCGGAAATTCTAGCAAATACTAGATAAGTTCACTATAAAGACGAACCATGCTTTCTTGATTAAATTCATTTGCTAGCGTATGCAATGTTCAGCTTATATTGATATATATATATTTATATATATATATATATATATATATATATATATATATATATATATATAACAAGAAGGATAAAGATGATAAAAGATGTAAAGACAAAAATTCCTAGAGCCTTTCAGTTTACCTGTTTGGCGACGAAGTATCGTCTGAGGTGAAACGAAATGTTGTCATACAAGTAGGGCCATCATCAGTCCCACTTAGCCCATTGCTGCCAACGGTATTTGTGGTTGTTGCTTGAAAAAGTCGGCTAGCAAACCGTTTCTCAAGATCCTGTTTTGCAATTTAAGGTTTTAAGTTCAAAAGAAGTTTTTAAACTGATAAGACTTTTCTTCATCCCTCAAAAAACAATTGCTCTTACTTATTAAAATGATGAATATTTACGTTAAACTTTCAGAAAATGCTTAACCTCTTGAAATATATCAAAACCGAAACAGAATCAGCAGTGTTGTCAAGATATTAATGACAGTTACTCTTTACACAGCCACAATAATCAGCCGATACCATTTTAATATGCCAATTTTACCCAGTTAAATAGCTGAAATTTGGGGCAAAAGCTTTCCCCACAAGGATCTACGCATAGTAAAATATAACTAAAAAATAACTATTTGTATATTGGTATTGCATGCTATACGGGGTTACGATGGCGTGCGAGTTAAGATACGTTCGTGAGCCAAATGCTTGGGGGTTCGAGTTTCGTTTGCTGTAAATCTGGCTAATACTCAGTGTTTAATAAGGACAATCTTGGTCTAGTAGTTGAATTATATTTTATTTATACCATATTATTAATACCTATATATATATATATATATATATATATTTATATATATATCAATTACAGTTTCATTATTTTTGACACCAATAAATGCTGCCAGTATTATAGTTGTGACTAAAAAGGAATTGTAAAACAACCTTTTCATACGAATCCATAATAGCAATAACTGTCTTAAATATGGGCTGCATAATGCAGATTCATCTCCGTCTTACGGCTTTCCGCCATACGCCGGTGTAGGTGGATGTAGCTAATGTTGACAAACAGCAGGTTGACAACACAGCATGGCAATGAAATTCGATTTGCGAATTTCTTTGCGAAACATTTCTTCATATTTAAGACCGAACATGTACAAGCAACACAACTTAATGTGTTTCTAACTTTTATAATACCAAATTTAATGATCATCTGAAGTTAAAATGAATTTCGATTGCATTTATTACATTTATTATATGGCCTTGAAAATTTTAATGAAGAGATAATTACTGCGACTGGTTTAATTGATTTCCGAAATTGCCGGGAATTGTTAAACGCGTTGTACAATTACGCGAACGGTGTCAATTCCCTTTTCCGGTTGCATGCAATCCAAAATGTTAACTATCACGTTTTAATTTATCCAGCTGGTTTTGCACAAATTACCCAATTTTCAAAGTTATCATACGAAATGTTTTTGTTTCCGCTGTTAACAAGTTATGCGACTTTCTGAAAATAGCTATTATGAAATAAGAGACTGAAATAGATTTAGTCAACTATATATTATTTTTCAATATTGAATACATTTAAGACTAATGACGTTCCAAACAAACTAAAGGTACAGATTCCCTGTGCTTTGGCCTCACAACAACAGAAATCTTCATATAACCACCAATCACAGTCCAAATATACATTTTCAGTATAAACTAAGCTTTGTAGAAAAGGCAATTCATCCAGTACAGCTATTTCATCATTATTGGGAACTCTTCAATTACTGTCCAGAATTTGCCGCGAAGTGTTTTTGAATATTTCTAAATAGGGACACAACCGGTCTATTGGATGAATTGCCATTTCTACATTATAATATATATATATATATATATGGCATATATATATATATATAGTAGGGATCATGTCAAACCAAAAATCGTAATCTTGATTAGCACTACCCACTGTTCAAATTTGTAAGATTTATATCAACACCGATTCCATTGTATCTAACCAGCCGAACAACATAGCACATTTAACGTTAGTCAACGTATTCACACATTTCTATCTTTTATGATCATCATCAGGGCACGGTAGCAAACTTACTAACTAGGATCAAGCTGAAACATAAGGTAGGGAGAACCAGATATGCGACTTTCATTGGTCTTGCATAAATTACACTTGACTGGATAATTTGGCTGTAGGATTTCTATGAAATCAATGTCATAAAGCTCGCAAACTTGATTTAAATACATATGTTGCTCTGGTGTGCGACGAATATTGGTATTTATTTCGAGCCCGAAAACTTCATTTACAAAATTGTTATCAAGACCTGCTGAAACTGACAACTCAAACAAGTTACATAGCATATTCTTACTGGATTGAAGTCCAATTATTTCACATTCAATCAATTTTACTGCTGAAAATCAACAGATTTCACCAATTCTGCCCTGCAGTGGACGCTATTGTGAGGTCCAAGGAAGACTATATCATTTGTTCCTCATAATATTGCATTATTGTTAAATCTCACGGTCCCTAATACGATAAAATACTTACCTTCATCATTTTCAGAGCCAAAAATTCGGTATCCCCATTAGCACTAAAAATGTAACAAAAATAACAAGATAACTTTACTTAAATCCTAAAATCCTTATGCAAGTTTTCATTAACAAAATCAGTTTTTCTTCTATCGATACTTATCAACTAGCATCACATAAAGTTTATAGGAAAATAAGAGCAAGAGTATTTCATGCGTAGAATACAAAACTTGTCATGAAAATTAGCTTGTGCAATTGTTAAAAAATAAGAACCAAAATTTGTTAAATGCGAAATAAATGAGATTCGTGGTTGCAGAGAATGTGCGCAGACCTCGAAAGAGCCCAAAAATGTATGGATCAAATAACACACCATATTGGTACTGCTGTCAATACACAGAGACGCAAAACCTTGTCAATGTACAATGGTACACAATAGGTTAGCGCAAACAAATTGATTTAAGCAAACTGCAGTTTTAGCTCTGAGTTGCGAACAAACACAAAACGCATCGCCGTTGGCAAGACGCTTGCTTAATTCTGATTACAGATGAGATAGTTAAAACGTGCCAGATTAATAACAACATGAATGTAAAGCACAGTTGAAACTAACATAAAAATGAAGTGGATTTTGCAACACGTCATAAAAATGTGTCTGAAAATTATTCTTTACGGAAGCGGCTCGCAGAATGCCGTCTATCTGATCAGATATGCATCGTATAGGCGAATATATGCAAAATGATGAAAAATGTTGTAATTCTATAGCTACTTATTGCAGAGAACTAACATGAACACATGCGTGTATGTATAGCACACATAAGTAAATTTACTGATGGCCAATACAAAAGTTCATCGTTTACGAAAAACGATTGGTTAGCACAATTCAATTGAATCCATTTTACTTTAAGGCTTTTAAATTTCAATGATCCTAAGTCCAAATTTTAATAGTCTTTTCTGGTATTTTTAAGCAAAGTTCGAGTTAATGTTGCACTTCGCATATTGTTACCACAAACTACTTAATTATGCCTCCGATTTCACCTGTGGTACCGTTTTAAGGTAAGATGATTACATAATAAATAAGGTAACATTTTAAATTTCGAGCTTTCATGTGCGTTTACTATTATTTCAAATAAAGCTGTTCACGTATGCTTAACGTTAACCTAGTTAAGGTACTCACCATATACTAAGTTTATTTGCTAGAATGAACATCGTTAGAGACGAGAAAAATAGAGGCTCATTACCTAGAGAAATTCTCAGCCTCAAAAACTGTGTAGAAAAGAATCGCTTCAGGTAATCTGAAGGCCGTTCCGCAATGAACAACGATATCAGTAATCTTTTAAAACCTCATCATAATCACAGACACCAAAACATCATCATGTGTTCAAACATTTCACATTTTGTAAGAACACCAAGTCAAATCAAACAATATCTCTAACTTAAACAATAATTGATTGCGTGGGTGGTGGTAACAATTCTTTAAATCAAGTTTGCGTGCTTGAAGTAAACACCAATCCCATTGTATTAACCAGTCATTGAACACACAGTTCAATAAGCCAGCTGCAACGCACTGATGCGTTTCGACCTTCCATGATCATCATCAATGGCGGACTGATTATCGAGGATTAAACCGCATTGAATATATGGAAACAAATTTAGATATGTGGCTCTCATTCTAGAGCAGTCTTGGCCACATTGAACTTGACTGGAAATGTCGGCTGCACAGTTTCTATGCAGTCACGAACATTAACTGTTTGCAGCTTTCGCCACATATACATATATAGGCAATACAATTTAAACAATAATGATTGCGCGGGATGGTGGTAAAAATTCTTTAAATCGAGTTTGCGAGCTTGAAGTAAACACCAATCCCATTGTATTTAACCAGTCGTCGAACAACATAACAAAACTGCCGCCAGCCGCAACGCACTGACGCGTTTCGACCTTCCATGATCATCATTAGAGTACGACGGCAAAGTAACTATCGAAGATCAAACCGCATTGAATATATATGGAAATCAAAGTTAGATATGCGGCTCTCACCTCCAGCAGTCTCGCATATATTGAACTTGACTGGAAATGTCGGCTGCGCAATTTCTATACAGTCACGAACATTAATTGTTTGCAGCTTTCGCCATATATATATATATATATATAAACAATAAAATTTGAAAATAATTCATTGCGCGGATGGTGGTAACAATTCTTTAAATCAAGATTGCGAGACTGCTAGAGGTGAGAGCCACATATCTAAATTTGATTTCCATATATATTCAATGAGGTTTGATCTCCGATAGTCAGTTTGCCGTTGTACTCTGATGATGATCATGGAAGGTCGAAACGCGTCTGTGTGTGTTGTCCGACGACTGGTTAAATACAATTGGACCGGTTTTTACTTCAAGCTCGCAAACTTGATTTAAAGAATTGTTACCACCACACGCGCAATCAATTATTGTTAAATTGTATTGCCTATATATGTATATGTGGCGAAAGCTGCAAACAATTAATGTTGGTGACTGCATAGAAATTGTGCAGCCCACATTTCCAGTCAAGTTCAATGTTCGCGAGACTGCTGAAGGTGAGAGCCGCATATCTAACTTTGATTTCCATATATGTTCAAAGCGGTTTGATTTTCGATAATCAGTTTGCCGTCATACTCTGATGATGATCATGGAAGGTCGAAACGCGTCACCGCGTTGCGACTGGCGATAGTTTTGTTGTGTTTTTCGACTAATGGTTAAATACAAATATCTCTAACTTTATGAGCGAATGTCAACCTAGGCGAATAATATAGAAACCAGTTCTTAGTGAATAGAACAGCCTCACTACGTACAACAACAAAAAGTATGAGTTAACTAAACGCCATTCGAAATTGAGTATTGTTATTAATAACGATAGACAACCAAATCGAGAGCGTAAAATTTATCACACATAAATATTGCAAGTGAAGTCATTTGAATTACCATATCCTTGTTGTGACCAACAAGGTTTTTGCATTCATTGTCTTCAGGATATTTCGACTTCCGATTTCGTAAGCTTTTTTCAACAGAAAACACACCAAAAAAACATTTGACACATTGATGGCCAAATTGTTTGTGAGATATGCTTTCCGTTGAAAAAGCTTCCGACACAGGATATATATATACATACATGTATATATATATATATATATATATATATATATATATATATATATATATATATATATATATATATATATATACATATATATATACATATATATACATATATATATATACATATATATATATATATATATATATATATATATATATATATATATATCTGAAGTTAAATTGAAGACAGTGAATACAAAACACATTTTTGGGCACAACAAGTATAAGGTGATTAATCTATTCCCTGTCGCGCAACACGTTTCTTTCAAGTAATTTAAATTTAACACGTCACCAGAATATAACTTGTACGAGCAATTAGATAAATCGTGTGAACGATGTACGAAGTCCAGCATCAGCTGAAACAACAAGAATAAATGGCACTAGAAGCGAGAAGTATAAAGGCACAGTATTTAGATTGTCTCAACTATTTTTATAACGACTAAATAGTTGGAGCAAAATTTAAAGTGGAAGTCTAGCGAAACAGGTAAATTGTCATAGAGCTAATAAACAAATTCTTTGTAGGAAGATTTATCTAATGCCAACGGTGACGTGTCAGTTTTGTTTATGGGAAACAAAAGGACAAGCCAAAAGATGGACTCCACCTACGCGAAACTTGACAATTGTGATTTAACGCGTGTTCACAAGCTCCTCTCTTTGTGCAGGGACAATCATCGATTAGCACCGCATTTTAGTCATTTTAACATCTTTCGATACGAGAAACCATCGGCCCTTGTACACAGTATGTGACGAAAACAATTAGGGAAGAGCTATAGGCACTCTAAGTCAAAAGTTAGATTGAAAACTTTTCAGGCATGCTTAAAACCAGTCACTCAAGTAGTTGACGAGACAATAAGTGTACATATATCACGTACAGTATTTGACAGGCGATAAAATTCAAAACCCAGTTTTAAATTTATTATTTTATTTGTGTAAATGTGCTTAAATAAGATCTTGAATCGATCTATCCAAAAAAAGGCTTTTGTAATTGATTGATTGAGAGGAATAGAGGTTTTCGCTGCTAAGAGACAGTGAGTATACTGTATTCAATGCTGAGGCAAGCGATTTAGGATGAGAACGAAGAAAATGATGAGGATTCCAATATTGATAAATGCTATTAGACGAATTTTAACTTAACTTTCAAAACTTTATTATGGCGTATTAAACTTTGCATTGAAAGATGAAGAAGGCACAATCCCTTGCAAAACGTTTTCTGTTGTCCCAAAAAGTCATTTAAAATAACACCATTTAAATCAAAATTCAGTGCTAGATTACTAATCGGAGTTCGTGTCGAACTTTTTGCTGCTCTTAATTGGTTTTCAGCAGCTAAAATTTCGTGCAGTTGACGCATTAAACGGAAAGTAAATGATCTATCAACTAAGAAGGCCTGAAAGCACTAGCGGTAAGGATACAAAGTGACCGCTGATTTCACCGCATAAAATGCAGCAAGACGTACAAGCCACAGAAAAATTGAAATTAGTACAGTTTTTAAATCACTTTTTAATTTCCTAATAGCCTTAACGAAATTATAAACAAAAAAATTAAAAAGCTAGCGCTTAATGTGAGTTTTGTTTAAAGATTTTTTTTCTAAAAATTAAATAAAACAATTTCGGCAAACAAAGCCCACCTCACACATATTGTTGCAGTTAGAAAGGTGAATCAATATCAGAAAACATTGTACCAACATTTTTAAATATTTCCAACTGATGGGAACAAAATCAGAATAAAATACAAATAGACGTAGTCAGTTCTGCGTTGAATCGGCCTTGTTTGTGCTTAGGTATACAGGTCAATACCATATGTTAATTTGCCTTCTTTCCGTAGGAAAGCGGTTGTTATCACGTTTATTTTAATTCCAGATGTCCAAAACAAAAGTAAAATCTGCACATATTTGTTAAGCATGCTATAATGGTGAACTTAATAGTTGCTTAAAAACACAGCACATCTCATGATAATTTTTACCTCTATCGCATTTTCTCTCATTCTGCCTTGAAACGTTCTATGCGCTTACACCATAGCATCTCAACAACACAAGGTTGTGTGAAAGATAAACCTGAATATCACAACCGTAGATTTGAAAAAAAACTGAAAAATTATAGTTTAGTTGATAACTAATATTCCAAGGCCTATTTGCTATCTCCCTTAACGCGGATTTTATTTTCTTATGTTGTGGTTAATTGATCAGCAAACATCATTGATTGCACATTTTGATAAAATTCTTTAAATCAATTCCGGGAGTTTCAAATAAACACCATTTTATCGATCATGGCGTAGAATAGCAAAGCTGCGGTCACTTACACCTACGGACCTACTATCATCAACAGAGCACGACGGAAAACTTAATAAAAATGATCAAACGTCCATGCATATAGAAGGAAAGCAAAAAAAGATATGCCACACTCACCTCTAGCGGTATAGCATACAGTGTATTTGATTGCAAATATCGGCTGCGCAATGTCTTTAAAGAAACAAACATTAACCTTTCGCAGCATTCTTCATACAATTATGTTATATAATTAAGCAATCATTGATTGTGTTGGTGGTAAAAATGATTATTTACCATAAGTTTTTTAACTTGAGATAACGACCAATCCCGTTGAATCTAGTCAATCACATGCACTTATATGATTTTTCCTTTATCACCGCCGGTGCAATCAACGCTTGTATAACGTATGCATGTGTGGTGAAGGCTGCAAGTGTTCATGATCGTGGCTGGATAGAAATTTTGCAGCCAACATTTCCGGCTAAGTGCAACGTATTCGAGACCGCTAGAGACGATTGCCTCATATTCGATTTAACCTTATATATATATATATATATATATATATATATATATATATATAAATATATATATATATATACATATATGTATGTGTGTGTGTGTGTGCATTGCGGTGTTATCTTCGTTTTTCCGTCATGCTATGACGATGTACATAGAAGATCAAAACGCATCAATACATGCGCTTGGCGATAGATTTGCAATATTTTGCTACTGATTAAATATGAATAACTTCTGAAGTTGAATAAAATCAATAAGCTGACAATCATGTTCTACAGCCCATACTACCCAGCATAACAACAGTGTAATATAATGATGCATCACTGTCACGAAGCCAAGAAATTCAGTAATGTTCGGGCTGCAATTGAACATAAGGTCACTCCATTTAAAGCTGGGGATAGTAACCGTTAATCGGACCTCTCTTAATTGTCTACCTGATAGCAAAAACCCTATCTACGCTGAAGCACCACCACTAAAACCGAAAGAGCCATAAAGAAGCAAAAACCATCTCATCAAGAGTATGGTCCAATCTTTGGTGAAATTTTCAAAACTACACTCCGAAAAAAAACTAAATATAATGTGGTTCTTACTCTGATAGAGAGAAGTTCATGCCATTGGCTGGTACTGTGTAGGACTGGCTGAACGGTAACAGCAATCCGTTATTCATCGCCATGTTGTCACTTGAATAATCCAAAATCTTCGAATCTTTTCCATTATCACTTCGAGTATGCTTTACAATCGAACCCGGCGCGGAACTCTGGTTGTCTTCGGCTTCTATAACCCGTACACTGACCAACTGACCATTTCCATTCAACTGCGAAGTGGGCTTCACAGGCCAAGCAAAGACACAGGTCACAAAAGGAAGAAAAGAAAAGTGCACGTTAATAGTATTCTTGTCAATTTAATTTAAGAATTACGTTCGCACTATAGCAAAGGCGAAAACAATTTAAAGTACCGAAGCATCGTAAATGTTGTTCCAAATTTATGACATTTTCGAGGCAGCGTGTAGAGAAAGCAAGAAGAAATTAAATATAACTTTACTTCGATATCCTTGTAGCGATGCGATTTTTGAATATCTGCTAAACACCAATTTCGCCAGAATTTTTTTAAAAATCAAAATAAAATTTGAAACTATCTAGTCTACAGTAGAACTCGTACAGAACAGGGAGAAAACGCGTTGCTTTACATCCCACCTTGTCTAATACAGAGGCCCGCATTATTTTAATCGTCCTAATAAGCAGACGATTAGCAAATAAGTTAACTATATTCGAATAGCATCACCGGATTGGCACTGGGTATTTCATTTGTAGGATGCCTTATTAAGTCTTTAAAAGTGCATTAACATAAATGATGTACGAATGCCCTTCTAGCACCTTTCGGCTTCATCAACTAGATCGATACCTTAGTAGTGGAAAGGTAAATTACTAGATAAGACAGAAATATTTCTGCAAATGCAGATTTCGTGGAATACATGTTTAACTGTGTGGAAAATTACGGAAATTTAAATTATAAATCTTTCAGTTTACTGCAATTTTGAAATTAAAATAAAAATCAATCAAGGTTTATAAATCCACCTGGCGCATGTAAGGCAAATAGGCATTCTCTGAAGCGAATGTAAAAAATTAAAAATATCAATAATGCATAAGTATATTTGAATAGCAAATTTTTATTTCATCATAGACGTTTAGGCCTTTTTGGCGTTTAATACTGCTAAACCTACAAGCTTTAAGTAAATACAAAAACGAGGAACTTAGTATCTGCCTCCGGAGATTCAGAAGTAACTAAACATCGAAGGTAAATATACTATTTAATTCTGCTGATAAAGAATTATGGTGTCTCACATGTGCAAGATCAATTATATAGCATTACCAGACCCCCTATGCCTAAATGTCATTGAAGCTTATTTAAAATAATGACTATAGCTACACAGGCACTTCTTGATTACGCAAAATAACATTTTTTTCTTTGAGATAAGAAACAGTATATTTTTATCCATCTAATCAAGTAATATATCAAAACAACAGGGAGTCGCACATACCGACGCGTTTCGGACTTCTACGATCATCAAAATGTCATTTCAGATAGATGACTAATTAGGGTAAAGCCCCAATTCATATATGAGGTATGGCAAACCACAGTAACGGCTCTCATCCCTAGTATTCTCTCGTCCATTATACTGGACCAAAATTGATTGTGGCGCAATTCCTATGCAATCATTAATTTTTTTTGTAGTTTCTGCCAACGTGTTATATAATTATTTTATATTATTAACAATCACTTATTGCTAGAAAAGTAAAAATATACATATAAATCAAGGTTGCGCCCATTAGATAAACATCAATTACAGTTTATTTTGTCAGTCGCACGAACTGGCGTGTTTCGCTTTTCAATCAAAATTCATATAATGAGTTTAGGATTATATTAGTTTCGTTTTATCATTATAATAAACCGTAATATTTCGATTTCCTTTGTTTATAAAAACTAAAAGCTGAAATTCTTAAATTAGATTTTTTTAAACATAGTTAGATATTTATTGGGGTGTGGAACTAATATATATGCAATTGTGTATTAGGTGTTGCGCGCCTAGCAACAAACTTGTTAAGTTGTGACCAGAAGGATAAACCAAATACAGCATGAACGGAAAGTGTAATCTCATGTGCACATTCATTTCATGTTATCTGGTGACTCATCACTGAAGCTGGTATTGGGCCCTATACCCACTATATATTTTTGTGAGGAATGTGTAAAAATTGGACGGTACAATCTGATATACGAATGCGTAAACCTCCAGTAGTAGAGCTAACTCATATAAAGATTTCGACAATTGGACTTCTACTGATGTGTGCCCAGTAAGCACAAAACAAATGTAAAAATGGCATTATAATATCCGTGCATACTGATTTTGCTTTATCCTTTTAGTTTGAAATAATTTGAAAATAGGCGCTCAATACTAAATGCATAATTAAATATATATTAGTTCTCCGTAACAAACAGTATTTAACTGTTATATATTGAATTAAATGATGTCGTGTTAAGTGCGATACATGATAACTGATACCGATCAAGGCCAGAGTGTATTGATTTGTTGTAGTAACAGTTGTTCAGAAGTAACATTAATTCTCAATTTCTTTGAAATTAAGCAAACCGTAAAATCCGCTGTGTTGGTAACATGCACCGACTCGGCAACCATAGTTTTGGTATTACGTACTGACTCAACGGACATAGTGATGGTATATCTACAGGCTCGGTTTATATTATATATGGTAAGTTGGCTTTGAAATCGCATTTTTGAAGACTATATTAAATTAGCTTCGCTATTGCAGATTTACACATTCTGATAGGAGATTGTTCCGTCCAATTTTCCAACATTCCTCACCCAAATATATAGCCGGTAGAGGACACAGCACCAGATCCTATTGATGAGTTACCAGTAAGCACGAAAAGAATGTGCACTTGAGATTATACCTTCCGTTAATGCCGACTTGGATTTATCATTCTTGTCATTTTTAAACTATTTTTTTTCAAGGTGCGCAACACATAATACATAATTTATATATATATATATATATATATATATATATATATATATATATATATATATATATATATATATATATATACAGTTCTCAACACCAAACAATATCTAACTCTTATATAAAAACAATTGATATCAATGGCCAGCGACAGAGTGTAAGGGATTGGTAGAATGCTTCTTTGTAATCTACACTACTGACGCGTATTGACATTCCATGATTATCATCAGAGCACGAAGGCAAGCTGACTAGCTAGGATCAAACCGCATTTCATATATAAGGAAAGCAAAATTATATATAGGGATCTCATTCCTAGCTATTTCAAATATCAAGCCTGGTTTTAAATGTCGACTGGAAAATTTTTATGCAGACGCACATATATATAGCTAAGACAATTAAATAAGCACTGATTGCGCAGGTGGTGATAAGAATGGATTAAATTATGATTGAGGTTGATATATTTACCCCAATCCTATTGTATTTAACTAGTCGCATAAGAGAAAAACTACCGCCGTGTTCTGATTGTGATCATGTAAGTTCGAAAGGCACCAATACGTGTTACTGCTGATAGTGTTGCTGCTATGCAACTGGTTAAATACCATGGGATTGCTGTTTATCCCAAGCTCGTAAACTTGATTTAAATAAATACTATAACCACCTGCACAATCACTGATTGTTTAACTGACATAAAGGACCGCATCAGAGGAGTTACTGTGTCTGACAAGATTTAATAAATTTCTGTTTTTCCGTATAGTCTTGCGCGGCTTGTTGCGACATTTGGAATTTATTCTGTGTGTCATGATCTGTTTTCTGAATCAGCCATTGAAGATAAAATGAATTGCCCAATCCTTATAAATAGCATTTATTGTTGGTTCAATATTGGTGGAATCACCTTTCTGTTTGTTGTCTGGTTTGAATTTTGATTTCCCTTTTTGATGTCGTTCATGAACACTCTATAAGCACCGGCTCAGTGTATAACAACTCCTGGTACTTTGTCGGATGTGGAAGGTCGAAGTATTCTTAAAATAAACCGGCCATTATATATTTTGTTCTTAAATGTGTTTTCATTTCGAAATAAAAATATATACTGTCCATATTCAAAGGCAATAAGCATTGCAAATTTATTAAAGTGCAGAATCAGCCTTTTACGCGTAACTAACTAAATAATAATAATGCAACCAATTATGTGAGTGACAAACTGCTGGAAGGGAATAAGTATTTCAAAACATTTATACAATCAGATGTGGTATCAAAAACAGTCCTTAAGCATTGCAGAATTAATAACCAAAAACTGAAGGAAAGGCTTATATGCCGTTTACTGCTTAATGTCATCGAGGAAAACCAATACAAACTTCACGATCCTGAGATAATTAATCAATTACTCGTTTGCCAAATTTCAAGTTGTAACGAGATCAAATTCGATGCCTTTACAAAGATGATCGAAACATTGATGAGAATAACAATTGATGGAGAAATTGAAGACCTCACAAAATTTTCTTAACATCAGAAATAATTTCTCTCCTAATGAGTAAAATTCTGCATAAAAAAGAAACCTAAGTGAACGCGATATTAATGAAACCCAAAATGAAACTTAAAACTTCTACGGCTTATCAAAATCCATTATTCCAGAAGCATTCAATAGACAAGGACTGAAGATTGAGATAGTTAGTGTACTAGAAAAATGCAGAAAGAAGTTCAAAGACAGTTAGATTACAAATTAACACAGACAAAACCCAGGATGGTATATACATAGATGATTGTAAAGTGTTGCTGAGAATTCTCGAAATAAACCGGACATTATCCACTTTGATATTAAACATGGTTTCTCTTCCAAATCAATTGTAAATTGCAATATTTTAAGGTACATTTTATATATATATATATATATATATATATATATATATATATATATATATATTCGTGTGCTACTGCTATTTTTTTTTTAAATAAATTTTTACATAATCCTTTTATTGATTTTAAGTAGCTGAATTAATAAAATGTCGCGTAAAAATCATAGTAAAAATGTTTTATAATAACCTTCAGCATTTGCATTTAAGTGATACAAAATTTGTTCAAGATAAAAACTGGAACACAATTTTCGCTTTGAAATGTTAAGTAACTCACCTTTTTAGGAGACGGAGAAGATGCTCGCGATCCAGTTGGTGTAGGTGATGATCTGCCACTGCCACTGTCTCGCTCTTGCACGGAAACACCACATTGTCTTACTGCTTGATCTAATTCATGTCTTGCTGATTCGACTAGAGCGCACTTCGTATTCTGCTGAGTTTTTTGATTATTCTGATTCAGCCTTCGACCAGTACTTAGCTTCCGTAGCATACCACCAACAGTCGATTTAGCCGTTAATGACATTCCTGTAGAGGGTGTAGTTTCAACTGGTCCTTGCAGTGGTTTTGTTGGCGTCTTCTTGCGTTTATCTGAAGATGCGTCTAACATTTTTTTTTTTAAATACAACGCAGATAAATTCTGAAAAAGCATCACATGGTATTTTATAGTAGATAAGAACAGCTTGTCTTGAAACTTCGACATAGAGCTCTAATGATACAAGACGCAAAAGCAATGTTATAAAGTGTAAAATAGGCTGAACAAACGTGAGTTCTATCTGTTTAGAGAGTTCAAATGATACGCCTTTAGCCGTAGGCAATATTTTCGAATGGTCTCTTCATTAGATTCAAACATTGTACTTAAATTTTAAAATGCGAATCAGGAAGAGATGCACGTTAAATACTAATATCTTAGCATATTCAATAAAATCAAATAATATGACATATGAGTCGAAAATCTGCGACAAAATATGTGTTGCTATACTTCTCAATTTAACGCAAAGGTACCGCGTATTGTTTAGGGACACCAAACAGAATCAACAATCTGAGCGAACATAAATATCACTATATTTACATATTTGTCAAGGGTGTTCTAGAAATCACTAGCATTCCACTTGTGATTCGATGCCAAACTTTGCTAGGTTCTCGCTATACTTTGAAAAAATGCACCTATGCTTTCATCCTATTTTGATTGTGGATTGTTCGTTGTAATTTCTCACTAACCTCCATCGGCCCGTGTCTCATCATACCACCATGGCCAATTACGTGCGGACTTGTGAGTGAAATATGTGTGTTAGGGTGGGTTTGTGTGAGAGTACAAGGCTCCTAACTGGATAATTAAGCCATTCATGACGTCTAGAAACACTGATATGGATTATATTTTAGCCGGGCTTTTGATTGTTTGTCAATTGTATGTATGCACGTATGTAGTGTCACATTTATCATAAATTAAGTCGTTTCCCCTAGTAACAACGCAGGGTGTGCAGTTTTAAATATTAATCACTCGTCTACTTGTTCAATTTTAGGCGTTGATAATTACAGTAATTATGTCGGTTTTGTAGCTGATGCTACTTCAATTTATTGTCATTACGAGTTGAATGGTTAATGATGCTGGCCCGCCAGAAAAACGTTTTTTTCCTAAAACCAAATTATTGACAATAATCGAGGACAATAGGCATTAACGAAGAGGTATATTTTTTCTAAAATTAGCACTTGATAATACATTCTCTCGGGTAGAAATGTAAATGGAAAAATTTGACAGTTTAATAAAAATAAAACTAATATTGGTTTAATTTTTAAAGTTAACAACGTCAGAAATGATTTCAATATCATAAATTCGATTGATAAATAAACAAACTTATCAGGGATTTTATTGAGGACAACATTTTAAACACCAATAAGTTGATTTCTAACAAAGAACCGTACTTTATTTTGAAAACAATATTTCCATACCGATATGCAGAAGAATTTTGCAATATAAAAAATAACTCATAATATTATTACCATGTGCGATAAATGGCACACAAAGTATTTTATAAAAGCTCGCATTCCAACAGAAAACTACAGAAATAGTTCTGCATTAAATTAGGTCTATCACAAACTAAGATATTTTTAATAGACGATAAAATTCGTTTCTGCGTCAAAGTTAATCGTAAAATTTCCTAGTCTCACGACGACATTTAGACCTGCAAACAATTCATTAAAGTACGACGATGTTGGGGAAAACTACAAACAAGAGTCTAATGATGTTTATTCATAATATGTATGACAAGGGCTCACCTGGAACTGTCATTCTCCGTTTGTCTAACTTTGTTTAACTTTATTAATGCTTATTATTCCATTATCCGATCATTGAGTAGAACAGAAAATTATCATTTTAGTACACAATTCCATTGATAACAGTTTTTAAACTGAATGCGAAACAGTTTAGTAATATCCATCTTCCGACTATAATGACAATAAAATTTGTGCACAATAAAATCTAAAGCTTCTTTCAACTGGATAGAAAAAATTCAGTCGCATAATTCACAAACTTCATTTAGTGCTCATAATGACAAGTTATGCATCTAATAATGCCACTTCATAGTAAATACCGCCAATTTTGAAATTTCTGGCACATGTAAAATTCTGGTAAATTAATTAGATCAAGTCGAAATAATGAATGCTTGCATCCGAATGGTTGAATATAAACAAAAACCAATAGAATACATTATTTTTACTAGTCTATACTTGTTTATCTGCATTTTAGATCGGAATTCAAAATGTCAACTTTCCTACTTATTCTGCAGACAGAATACAAAGAAAAGCAAAAAATACTAAAGAATAAAAATAAAATAAACATGTCTATATTGGTAGACATAATCGAATTGGTGGTAAAAAGGCAAAAATTAAACATGAATGGCTCAAAATAAAGAAGTATAGCAACGAGAGAATAAGCATGAGAGTCGGCATTCATAAAAATGCGATATTCTATTTAAGATAAACATATGTGAGGGAAAGAGAAATGCCAACGATTTATATATATATATATATATATATATATATATATATATATATATATATATATATATATATAGGTAGGGAAAGACGACAGTCACACACCGACAAACACTACGAAATAGATTTACAAAAAGACATCCTGATTTGTGGGATATTACGCTTTCAGTGAACGTATGAAACCCGGTTTTGTATACGAACACGAACACACATCATGCACCAATCAAAAATGCAAAAATGAGAAAACGATTGCATTCACGTTTCATGATAATGAAGCCGTTTATAATAGGATTAGTAGATGCAAGTTTTGTGTGCTAGTGTCAGTGAAACCATAAACTGTCGCGCATTTAATGTAAATGCTTCATAGTTTTCCACTTCAATATTTTCTCTGACCGAATTATTGCAACAAAATAAATTGAATTTTGTTGGTACCCATTGTCAATAGTCCATTAAATTTTAAGTTGAATTAAGATTTAAGTAATTGATCTTCAATTAAAATTACACAAAATCTTTATCGATCCATTTACCAGATTATAGAAAGGTATTTTGTCTCGAATAGATTTAAATTAAATAATTTTAGTCAACGTTATGGAGAACGCATTTACGTTCTCTTCAACGCGATATGAATGCATCTGGGATTCAACTTCTAAATTAGTTATTAATATGGACCAGAAAACAAAATACAGCTGCCTATAGCTACCTTCCAAGTAATCTAATGACGGCTGTTCATCGCTCGAAGTCATTTGAACCACGTTTAATAATTTAGCTACTAATCACAAAAGACAGGCGATATTAACTCGTGTCAGAATAGATTTACGCATCATTCGCTGCTAACACTCATGAAAATAGATTTTTTTTCTAAAAATTCCTTAGATGAAATTTCGATCAACTCAGCCGGTCGTCATTTTCAGAATCCATGCTCCTTACAAACCAATATCTTCACCACAGACTAACATAGGGCCTGCATGAGTATTTGTTTATGCATTAATTTATGTTTCGGCGTATGCTTATTGATCAACTGGTAAAATTATATGCAAACAAATTAATAGTGGAGAAATTATAGTTTACATTGATAGACAGAAATCTAAACATAAATAAATGCATACACGAATTAAATTTTAGGCACTGTCAGTTTGCTGTAGAAATACTAGATGATAAGGAGTGCGGAATTGTGACAGAGGTGATCGGCTAGGTTGATTGAAATATCATCCAATGTGTATAAAGAGGAAAATCTGTTTGGTAGAGTGTAAGAAATCTATTGTGACGAACAAAAATATTTATATAAAAATGAACCACCATCACCTGGAGAAAAATATTTTTTAAATACTGCTATACTTAGACTGTGTTTAACGCATAATAACATAAATACCTGGATTTTGTTGTACGCGTACAAGTAGACCGCATGTAGTTGCAACCAATTAACCCCTTGCATTGTACATGCTCATTTTACTAGGCATTTTTCCAAAATCGTCAAGAGAAAGCAGAGGTGGTAGTAAGATTTGTGCTTCATTAGCACCAATTATCACAAATACTCGAGGTAAAATTATAGAACAACGAATGAACTATAAATATGAAAGTGCATTTGCATGTATGAATGCAGATATTATTTTGCACGACTGTTGATGTTGCAATTATGTGCATCTAGTTTTGTATTTTATTTTCAGTAGAACAGATGCCCATTATAGCCTATTGGCTACAGGTCTAATAGGCTTTCGGGCCATAGCCATACCAACAGCATAATGAAACATCACAAAATGAAACAAATCACAATAGAATGAAAAAGGAAAAGTTTAAATCGTGTTTGATAAATATAGCTATGTATAAATTGATTTTTCGGGCATGGTCTCAGCAAAAGTTTCAAAATGCTCAGCGCTATGGTAGTAAGCCAAGATGACTGGAGTACTTTAGTACGTTTAGCTGATTAAATTCTAAGATACAATAAGATGCCGTAGGATTCGTGAATTGGTTTTCATATTAACCCAGCAAGAATAACTAATGTTTAAAATATCAAGCACATGCCTATCTGTTATATATAGATTCTTATATTGGATCCATGAAGGAGATAGCAATTGATCGATCAAAATTTTAACCTGACATAAACAGGAAGTCGACTCAACAAATATCAAAGAAAAAATAAATGTTATTTTGAAAAATGTGAAGAAAAACGCCTTACTATCGATGAGTGATTTCTACAACAAATAAAAACCTTTAAAAAATAAAAAATTGAAAATAGACACCATAAACCTTGCAAAACAATATGGCAGACACAAAACTCAAACTACTGCAGCGTCAGGATCTTCCACGATGCGGCCTTATATGTCAATAATCAACGCACCATAAGATGAATCAGTTACTTTTCGTTGCATATTACAGTAGCCATTACGAAATTTAATAAACACGAACAATAACAGGGAAGATTTCGAGCTAGAACCTTAACTAAAGTATAAAGCATCCATAATAATCAAATGGTATGAAAAGCGTTTCATCCTTATTTATGAGTATTTCACAGTATGAACTTACTAAAAAAGAGTTTCCACATTTGCTAAGTTTATACTGTCAAATTTATGTACATAATGGGTTAGCTATTAAAATCAGATCGCAACCTCGATTATAGTAATTGTTGTCACCGCTCACGCAACCGAAGTTCGTTTAATTAAAAAAATGTTCATTTCAAAACTATTTCCCATTGTCGTGTGGTCTGTTCGATAACGATATATTTAAGGTGGAAAGTTGGAACTTTGCATCAAAAGGGATGCCATATAACCTCGACAAAAAGTAAAAGTTAACCGATAAATATTAGTTAGTATATAACCGAAAATTGTGTGCAGAGTGCGGCATGGAGACCCAGTGGTTAGAGCAACAGTTTCTGAAGCAAACGTGCTCCTGTTCGAGGTTTGCGCGCGGCAAATTCTGGACAGAACGTGATAAGTTTCCAATAAAGACGGAACCAGTATACTGAATGAATTTATAACAGTTAGATACGGTCTGTGGCGGAAAAATAATTTATATGCAATTGCGTAGTTGGTTGTCCGCACCTAGTAATAAATTAGTTAAAATATTTTACCAGAAGGGTATAGCAAAAACAGGATGAAC
>JAQBSW010006321.1:0-49490 GCA_029291075.1 Eudiplozoon nipponicum | reverse complement strand
TTATTCTTACTGATGTTCCAATTCGAAAATATGGGGTACTAGATACACAATGCCTAAAAAACCTCTTCATGCATATCAGTTCTATGCGTAACCTATACGTAACTATTAGATATTTAATTGAATTATCCCACGTTTACCACAAATATTATAAGTGATGTTGATCGAGGCAAGAGTGTGTGGATTTGCAGCAGCATCCGGAGTAATGTGTTGGTTGTATATCTCCATTTTAGTGAAAACCCTTATGTTGGTACATAGTACAGTCACGGTATTATACTAACCTTTGTGTCGTTACTCTGCAGTGAAATGTATTTTGAAAGACCAGTGCGTTAGAACCATGTAAATATTGTGTATCTCGAAAAAAATAGTTTTTTTTCTTAGAGGGCTTGGTATATATTATTTATACTATGTTGACTTTGAAATCGAATTGTTGAAGACTCAATGTCAACATAAATTCATTTTGACCTAAAGACACATTCGTATAAAGATTGAATCGTCAAACTGTTTCACATGACTTAATTAAATTTTTAATGATTGTAGGACGTAGTACCGGTTGCTACTTGTGTGGTTCACTGAAGCATAAAACTCCTGCGTACAGGGGATTATTCGTTTCGTTCATACTGGCACTGGTATATCTTGGTCATGTTGTAAGATTTTTTCTGGCAATTCATTTCGAAGATAAATGTAAACACGAAGCGATTTGTAGTCTCAACAGAATGATGAGAATACTTAGGCATAATTTGACACGGAATCAAAAGAATTAAATAGAAGATACATAATCGCTTGAATCAGTATGAAACTCTGTCATAGATAATCTTAGAAATCGACGATTGAGCGAAAGGGATGCCCAAATTAGCTGCATCAAATTTATAGAACATCTTATCTTAATTAGCATATTTGTATGATTATCAATACTTGTTAATAAATTATTTACAGTAAGATCCTTCAAAATTCCATCTCTTGTTTCTGTTTATCATATTGTAGGTCCTTCATTTTATTCTATTCTATATTATTATTATTCTATATTATGACTATTCCTTACAGGGATCATTCCTGCGTTGGGTACAATTTATATTTTATCTTACTTAATTCGTATCACTTTTACATAAATTCTTAAATAATATTTTTGTTTTACTTTGCTTTCGATCACGTTCCTTTGTGTGGTTTTTCTACAAGAAATTTTTTAATTCTTTCCTTTCCTGACTGAACATTGAGGTCACTCGTAATTTAGTCATTTAACATATTAAAAATAAAACAATTAACCTAACGTGTGTAAAGATTAAACTACCATTCCGCCAATGCAGTTTCGCTAACGTTGATTTAAAATTACATGTAGCTCCATTTAACTGAAGGCTTAAAAGTAATAGGTACACACACATATACACATGCAGATGTATCTCGTGCACATCCAGTGAAACCTTTTTAGCTATTATAAGATTTGCCAATCTCAAGCATAAATGTAGAGCTTAAGATTAAATCTAACACTTCCTTTATGAGCTTCGACTTTATTTTGCATGATAAGCTATGGACTCCTGAAATACGACAAAATAGGTACCAAAATTTCTCCATTAAAACCAGGAAAAAGTCATAACCGTGAATAAGTAAAAATTTGGATTAGTTGATTATGCACCACCAGGCAACACAGCGACTGCTTTCTTTTAAATAATATTTAAGTTACTTATACATGACCATCTTTATTTTTCCACTAACTTCAAAATTTGATGCATAACTGGTAAAGAATGAGAGCATAGTTTCCATTTATTATTTATGAGTAGCAAAGTAATGGGGCTTAAAGTATATTAACTAGAATAATTTTAAAAAAATATATTTTTTTATTTAAAACATTTATACCAGTACCAAGTTATTTCATAGAACAATTAACCAAAATACATTGGTTCATATTTCCCTTAAAGAGATGAAGTAACCAAATATATTTTTTAGCAAGGAAATATTTAAGTCCTATTGTAATGTCGTTATACCAACAAAGTGATTCCGTTTTAATAGTTCTAGAAAACATCTATTTCTGGTAAAACTATCGAAATTGGATTACAATTTGGTACAAGATGTCTTTATGCAAAATGTATGGGTGTTTTTAGTCCTGTGCATTTTTTTATTTATTTATTCTTGTTAAAGACGCACACGCAAACCTAAACTTATTTTTCACATACGAAGTAAAACAATAATTTGGAGGATTTAAATGTGGTTATTGTTGCACACATGTCTATGTATGAACATATCCTTAAATGACAATTTTGAAATTATACCGAAACACGTTTTAGTCCTAACCCAGATTTTTTTATTTTGCTTCTTTATTTGGTCGATATAGCTACGATAAGACGTTTTTAACAATATACATCTAATCCTAAATACATTCAATAAATTATATATATACGTACTGTCCTCGTCTTACGTCAAAGGCAATAGCCTTATCACTCAAGTTTAGTTTAATTATGAATACGGTTACCTGAGCATGCACATTTAATGACACAAATTTGAATTTAAATCATGTTAAATAATGCAGACATTATCCAGCTAATGATAGTCTCATGAATGCACCGCAATGTAATGATAGTCTCATGAATGCACCGCAATGTAATGGGAAAATTCAGAGAACCTTAATAATAGTCCATAGTGCTACGAACATCTAATAGTGACAAAATTCCATTTATTGTGATAATGTCAATTATTGTTTTGTGCGGGATGTTAATGGATTGTACTGCACTCACGTGCCTGACCAAAGTTCACACTGCTGACAAAGCCAAGAGGCTATAGAATTTCAGGCATGCCTAGTATTTGACCTATTTAAAAGAGAAGAATAACATTTGATTAATTTGTTTGATCAACCTAGAATGAACCATTATCTTGCATTAAGTAAATGAAATGTTTCTACCCCTGCACTAGAAACAGAGTTTAATTTATTCCTAAAATAGTAAAGTTAAAATGACTAATTAAGGACCCGCACTTTTTAATTGTAAATGTGCCTAAAATGGGTCAGTTTGTGTATATATTTCTTATTAGGAAGAAAAAACATTAATAACATAATGCATAGAGGAAATTTATTTCTAAACTACTAAAATTCACTTTACAATCATTCATTTATCTACATTCTGTGTTTGCATTTGATCATAATGTATATAATGAAAGATTGTAAATGGCGTTTTGTAGTTTTGAAATAAACGGCCATTATCCAATTTTTTATTAATATATTTTTTCTTCCTAACAAGAAATATTCTGTGTAATATTCGAAAGAAATTTTTTTAAATAATTTATATATATGTATATATATATATATATATATATATATATATATATATCACAGAAAGCGAAGATATAAAATAATTTTACTAACTATTATATCAATTTGTGAGTTATAAACATGCAAGTGATTTACATAATAATTCTTTTAACAACTCATAATTAATGCTTATAAATAAAATAATAGACCAAATATGAACTATAGTTACCAGATCCGTACGATAACTTGCTTCCAAAAATTACACAACAGGCAAAAATGTGTCTTTATTTCGATAATGTTTACTACTCGCTATTTAAAATGTTACCTTAATCTATTTTTAACTACAACTGTTACAGTTAGAAAAAGAGATACAAAAATAGCTAATAATTATAAAATTTGGTACTAATAATTGCATTTCAAACATATGTGCTTCAAACGAATAGGAGATAAAAAAGACAATAGGAATGATATATGCATATCTTCTGCTCACATATCCTCCGTTTTTATTTTTTATTTTTGGGGGACCTTATTGTTAAAACTGCTATTGTTCCAATTGCTCTCATTTCCACTTACGTATACGTAAACTTTCATTTTCTAGATTTCATTATTCATTGCAGCCACAATTGGCAATGGGCAGTCATCCTCAAGTAGACACTGCTTTTGAAAAACTAACAGATTCCAATTCAAGTGGAAAACCATCAAACATTATCTTACAATCTAATTTCTATCCAACCAGATCACGTGGTTCTGTGCCGATGCAAAGTGACGATTCTGTGGATGTACTGCCAGCTTATCACGATTCTAGCTACTTCTCAACATTAGACCACCACCATTTGGGCTTAGCTATTCAGTCGCCGGTGCGCAGTAGTGTTCAGTCCATTGGCATAACACCAAGTCAGGCATATTTAAAGGACGATCACATTGAATCACATCGTCCAGTTCAGCGAGTTCGTAGTGCAGGGCGATCACAGGATACAATCCATTTTAATCCCACTGCAACTGAAGTTTCAGCCGGTGAATCAGACTCATTTCACAATAATCGCCAAATTGAAGGGCATCAATTTGACGCTGATAAGAATGCTGCTGTTATTTTGGACTCTACCATCGAAAATGTGTATAATGTAACAGATACGAATACCTTGCTCAGGTTGTATAAGGTGGGTGAAATTTTCTTGACTGTAAGTTATCTTTTGTCTTAAATTACTCACAATAATCGTGACGACCTTAATTGTTTTACAAATATTTCCTGTGAAACAAAGATGCTGAACGTACTGGCATTGATTAGCCTTAAAAAATATTCTATTTTCAGCGTATTCACTCACGCGGATATAAGGGTCTTAACATTTGTCAGATTTGGCTTTATTGCACTTCAGCTTTGCGCATTACCTTTTGTATGCACACCTTCCTCATTTGAACTCTCTGTCTTCGAATTCCGTAAAAACGAAACCTACTCTCTAATTATAATCGAAATTTAAACATTTACATAAACTCATATATAATTGATGTTGAAAATTGGCAAAACCATGAGCTATAGATGAGTCAAAAGTAAATACTGGAGCTTATATGTCAGCTTATGCCGGATATATAATTAACAGGCATGCGAATGCAGCTGATCTATCCATTATTAAAAGAAGTATATAAGTGAGAGAGAGAGAGGTAGAGAAGAGAGAGTGAGCTTTGTCAGCCAGAGCACCCGCTTCAGCTGCGCTAACAACCGAAAAGTTTTATTAGTATCGAAATTACGTAAGTAAGAAATAGACAATTATGTAGCATTGCATATTTCAAGCAGTAATTCAGGAATTATATGTTTGATTCAAAAGGAATTGAAACCCAATGTAGCGTGCAACACCAATGTTTCACTTTATTTTCATTTGTATTATTAAGTAAAATCGTGAAATCTAAGACCAGTGATAGTGTAATGCTTCAATTTAATTAGAAAGCGAATAGCTTATTCCGTTATGTTAAACATTACTGACATCCTTTTCATTGATAATATTTAATAAATGTCCGATAGCCTAATTTTACTTGTCCCAATAAATACGATAAACTTATAAAGCCCTGTGGATTTTTTCTTCTTAATTTAGTATAATTTTAACATATAAATTAAGTTATGGTAGTATATAATATAATAGAGCTTTCGCTCTATCTTATCAAATGATCTACCGGACAAATCAACCAAACTTTTTTGTAAATAGAAAATGCAGTCAACAGAAAAATATACAAAACATGTATCCTTCTTAGGTGTTAAATAAAGAAGTAAAATTGTAAATAATCACACATCTGAAAGGGGTTTAGAAAGCCCAATGTTAATGCCAATAAATTTAAAAATAATTTAACTTGCACAGTCCTAGATAACGTAGATTTATTTATTTCGCCCCAGAATAGGGAAACCTACTAACAGACCTAGCCTTAATCAAATCTGAATAGTGCTTTTTCTACATGTAGCAATTTTCACACAACATAATATTTTTTATATATAGACAGATGTGGAAATCTAATATATTTTGTACCAAACTAATTGGTATGTGCTCTGATAAGCGTTAATTCAGCCTTGTAATGAGTCTGCTTACATATGATTGTCCACAAAAACTATTCCAATTACAAATAAAGATAGGTGCGAATTGCAGTTCAATTTTGAATTTCACACTAGTTGGAGGCAATTTTGTGTTAGATACAATCAAAATTATATCAGCTGAAATATATGTCAACGTCAAAAGTAGGGCAATATATCTATTATGCCCATCGTTTCCTCTCCGTCTTTAAATAGTAGGTAACAATACAGTGATTTTTAAACAACAAAACAATCATTCGCAGTGGACTGTATTACATCATTAGATTTATAAATCTCCATAAGTTGTGTCAGGTAAGGGTTTATGATAAGCTTGTTGCGTTATTTTAAATTTGTTCTTTGTTAATGGTTTTCTTCTTTTTGAAATTTTGAATTTCCCTAATGGAAATATTGCTCATATTTATTTACCTGAGTATGTATAGTAATAAATAAGTTCCTTTAATACCAATTCGAAAGATAAATATATAAGAAACCTATGATATTTCGAAAGTCACATGTGGCTCTGAGATATTGACCCATTATTTTACTACCTGAAATTTTCATCTTCAAAGTTTTGTGGAAATTAAAAGCATGAATTAAGTTAGAATTACAGGGTTAGACTTGACAAATGAAAAGCCAAATATGAAATATATCATCAGATGCATTCACTCTGATCAGTTCATTAAATGCATATTATATACTATGCAACATTAAAGAAACAATCATTAAATTTAATTTCCGCGCATGTTGAGAAACGAACCCCATTGCGTGTAATCTTCGCACAACATAGCAAAAACAACCGCCAGTCACAAGTACTGAGGCGTATCGAACATCCATGAAAGTGATCACATCGCGAAGGCATGTGCGAGTTTGGAATAAACACCAATCCTATTGTATTTAACCAGTCGCCGAGAAACAGCAAAACGATAATCAGTCACACTTACTGACGCGTTTTGATCTTCCTTGGTCATCATCAGAGTAAACCTGACTAGCGATGATCAAATCGCTTTGAATATATATTAAAAGAAAACTTAGAAACGCAATTCTCACACCTAGTAGTGCCGCATACATTGTACCTGACCAGAAATTTCGGAGGCACAACTTCCATGCAATCAAGAAATTTTAATTTTCGCAGATCACCCATGTCTATATTATATATTGTATTAAAAAATAAATTATTCTGCGAATGTGAATAGCAGTGACCTAAATCGAATTTGCGATTTCCTAAATAGTCATAAAACTTAGCAAAAAATAATGCCAATTATTTAACTGACCGTGTTAACATTCCATTTTATAAATAATAGCTATTGAATCATCTGTAAACATTAATTTTTTAATTGTATAACTGATATATGTGATGCCATAGCTTCTTAATATTACTTGTGTGACTCCGTACAAATCTTGCAAACAACTTTTCAGGTAGCGTTTAATGTAAACGAAATCTCTAGGGGTGTAAATATATGCATTGCGATAAGAACGCGCTAGTCAATTTTTATTCGTGTACTCCTGAAATTCGTTCAAGGTCTAAACGCATCATTAAGTGCAACTGATGGTAGTATTTGCAATGATTAACTACAATTAGAAAGGAATATTTAAAAAGCTCGTAAAATATATTAAAAGTAATGTTATGACGATCAACGTAATAAATGAGTTTTTTTTTATATTTTATAGACATTTATATCTATGCTCATGTGTGTTTCAAAGCGATATGCTATGGGTAGTTTTGCAAGCTCGAAGCTGTCAGAAGAAGTATCCATTGTAATTAGCTACATAAACGGTAGGTTTTATAAAAAGTTAATAGAAACTGGTAAATAGAGTTTTTGAGGGAGTATTCATGAATGTGTTAAATTCAGTATGTGCTTTTCCCGCTTCTTGTTCTTTTTGTATTTTAGCGTATTTATTCATTACAAATTTTTCACCATTGCATGAGAAAAATCCCTTTATTAAGTACGAGATTTGACAGTCAATTTGAATTGCATTGATTGATGAGTTCTTACCTGTCCCGTCACATTGAAGCCGTCCGCATGTTTACTGGCTGAAACTACCGTTGATTTATGCCTTTTAGATCTGATTCCCGACTTATAGGTTATCATTTTCTGTCCCATCTTCAGAGTTGACACCATATTCACAGAAAAAACAACTTCTTGGTGATATGAATTGTCTCGCAATAGACTACTGTGGAAACTACATAAAAGCTGACAGCGCTTCGTGAAAAATATTATTTTGAGTCAAATTTTATTTTGGTGAAACTTCATATACTTGCTTTTTAATATAATTTTGCTTCAATAAACAAATTATTTCGTAATTTTAATCATAATGCATGTTTCAATCTTAAGTAATTTCGACGTTGTTTTAAAAGTTTTTAAGAAAATTTCAACATATTTTTCTTATTATCAACTGATTCACTAATTTACTTGTTTTTGTGTTACTTTCGAAAAAAAGTCGGAAAATTCAAAAAGATTGTCGGAATATGAAGGAAATATTTATTTTGAAAGGTCTGAAATTTTCAATCTTTCTCGACTTCCTAATGGTCGATATCGTAGAGCGTCGAATCTCGAGAATAGTAACAAGGAAAACAAGATGGCCGGGCAGATCACAGGCACAGGTGGAACCCTCTGTATGGATTACAGGTCTATGCAGGAAATCAAAAATCGATTTGGAAGCGATGTCACAGCATTGAATGTATCAAAATTTGGTAGGTCTTCTATTGTTTGAACCAATTTTCCACGCAATACGATTTTCATATTAATTTAATATAGAGTTATTTGGTGCAAGTTTTGAAAATCAGAAAAATGCAACGAAACGTAGTTTAAAACCATTGATTTGTGCAGTAACATTACAAAATAACATTCCTTTGTACAGACCATGATCTCTAATTTTCTGCAATAAATTTTATTATTTACAGGGTGAGATACTAGAAATCACATTTGTGGTTTTTTTTCGATTCATGACGCACGGAAAAGTGTTTGATGTTTCAATGGAGCCCAATATATAATAAAATATTTTACCTCCTTGTCTATTTCTTCTAATTTCACTGATAAAGCTTTAAAATTCACAAAATGGTAAAAATGAAACATAACTTAGATGTGAAATCTGACAATTAAAATATCGGAGACAGAATGTCGAACTATTTTTGGACACAACTTTCTTAGACACACCACCGATCAATATATCGGGAGAACCGCAGAATTCATGCATTCTATAATTTGAGAAATATTTCATTCTTGTAATATAACCGAGATATCTGATAGCTTAAATCTCACTTTTGAACTTCCAAAGTGCTGGCATCAATTACCCGCTGTATGGCTAACACAATATGATTAAGACACATTTGCACACTTATGTTTTAGGAAAAAAAAATAATGCTCAAGGTTGGACTTACTTCGAGACAAATTAAATATGCATTTTAAGCTTGCTGTTATATCCATTAGGTTTTCCCGTAAGGTAATGATAACTAAAAAGGTATTCAGTGTTATTTGTTGCCTTTAGCAATAGGCATATGATTTTTAATGTTCTATTAAGAGTTGTTTATTGAGAGCGTGTAGGTACTTGAATGTGTGCGGTTCTCTGTACAAAGCTCATATTTATTATATCACAAATGAATTTTTGAGATCTGCTTATTTTAAAATTGATCGATGTATATTTGACGACGCTTTGCTCTGTTGATATTTGCATTTACCAATGTGTCATCAACATGATATTTTAATCGACTGGCCAAAAACACAAAATCAAACAAAAATTTACTCTACAAACATTCGATCGGATTAGCAACAATCTGAAGAGGAAAAATAACTACACATACGGAATCAAAACCGTTGTTAACAGCGACAGCAATTTCAAAATGAAGAGCATTCAACACTGCAATCCGCACACCTTGCACAATTACCAACGGGAAAGAACAAAATTGAGGAACCAGGCGTAAAAAATACAACGCTCGGGGAAAAAACATTCATACACGTAACAACAAACAATGCGAACCGTTTGTGTAATCTAAATCTATCAGTACAAGAATGACCATATCTCAGGCATCACTTTGCAATACAACGAGAAATATCCTTACAGGTAAACAGACACACCCAGACGTATACGCATATACACTTGCTAATCGATTGTAAAAAAAGTAAAACCGAATCAAACTATTTTCCCCTCACATAATCGAATGAAAACCTAAGGTGTATATAAATGAAATATTTTAGAGTGATGTTTACTAGTCTCGATATATATATATATATATATATATATATATATATATATATATATAATGAATTATCTATACTTTGTTATTTTTTTATTTAGCTTTTATTTGTAAATACACATATACATGTATATATTTATAGTTTTAAACGATACAAATCTATAAAGTGAATACTTTTATTACAGAACGACATTTATTATATATGTATTTTTGCCGAGTAGAAGTGATTCCGTACGAGATACTGAATATATCGGACATTTCATAATTTAATTAAAACTTTGATTACAGAAAATTATGTAGATTTATAAAACTTCATATTGGAGTTCTAAATAATACATTCATGTGACAAATGTATTTATTGCTGATTCCAAATGTGTATAAATGAACAAAAGTAAACTTCAATAGTATGTTCAAAGATGACACGTAATAATCGGATGAGAACATTTTATCTCGTTTTCTAAGACATAAAATTAATAATCGCTTGCATTAATATACGTCACCGTAAAAAGACAAATATTATATATTTAGTAATGACAAGCGTACATGACTGTATTGACAAATTTTGTTTCTTTTTCTTCTGCTGCTTTTTGTCACAGGAATGTGACGACTAGTTCCGTAAAACACGCTATGAAACGTCGCCATTTTGTCTTACACATAATTATTATGAATAGAAATGTACCGTAAATAGATTGATATTAACAGTGTTACATTCAAGGTAATGTACCAATAAATAATAAACCATGAAAGTCATCTATCACCAGACCAGATTTACGCGGTAATTTTTCAGAAAAAATAAATAAAGCCTAATTTACAAAATACAGTTCATCAGGTTGGCCAATTTTGTGCTTAATGGGCCCTTATTAGGTGCCTGGTGCGACCAGAGCACAAGCCAGGTTACAATTTCTCCGTAGTCTAGTATTTATTGAACTACATCGCTCTATGCAATTATATACAATCCCGTTTTTTGGCAAGTCTTTCTTGCAAAATGATCTCGCTTCCATAAGTTATGTCCGACTGATCACTCCTAATCAGTCGATAAAGAACTAATTCCAGGCCACCATGGGACATAAAGTATTACACAGGATTTTTATAATATATGCAATGTAATATTAGCTACACAACGCATTAAGAAGCAATTTAATTTCATCAAAAATCCTATTTCGTTCTTACTGAGCCCTTATCATGTACTTTCCAGAATTTCCAAAACCGGGGCTTAAATCAACATGTATGATATAAAAATTCTGCCGTAATACTTCATGTAATAATCAACATCTAGATGGTGTAATTTTGGTTTAATATGCAATAACAAAGAAATACCACTTGAAGAAAAAACCAACCAAAACGAAATCTTAATATAATTTTAAATTTCTTTAATACACGGCTTAAGGTGCGAAGTGAATGAAATGCGAAATTCCAAAAAATGCGCCCTATTTAAGCATATGTGGCTACAATGACATATTTTTGTATGAATTCAATATTTCATAAACAGTCAAATTCAATTGAGAAATAAGATAGGCCTCAACCTGACTGGGCATTTAGCTATTACTTGCCAAATTTGGGCATCACAAGTACTATACTATATTTATATATATATATATATATATATATATATATATATATATATATATATATATATATATATATATGATTGAAAACGCTTATAAAATTTATTATATTCAGTTTAATTTCATGATAGCAATTGATGTTTTATGTATAAAAAAATGTGTTGATTTACATGGATCAAATTAGTGATATTATTATCTAAAAGTCTAAACCAGACCCGTGTAAACGGGGGGAGTAACTAAAGTCTCTCATGAATCAAAATTTTTTGATCAGTTTAAATGTGCATTAGTTACAAAAAATCTGTATTTGACAGTCTGAAAGTCACACATGAATATATAAATCTCACGGTATAAACATGCTATGGATTAACAAGGCCAGTAGCATTGCATTTCGTGGTAAACTCAGTAATCATTAGCGTGCTAAAATTAAATTTATTACTCGAATAAAATTATTTTTCGCACTGCAACAGATTATGCGTTCATATTTCTAATAACATGTCAATATTTTTCATTAAAAAATAATAATAAAATTATTAACAACCGCCGGCACATGATAAATGTTCAAATATTTAAATTCAATCAAATTAGAATGTTTCTTTTGCTTCATGAAGAAAATACCAACATCATAATCATTGGATGGTTACTATTATAGGTACTGATATTATCAAATAAGTATTATTATTAGTATTTGTGGCAGTAGAGATATTTGATGATGTATTATTTTATTCTTTATAATTACGTCTACTAATACTACCACTGCAGCAACTCATGCTAAAATTACTACTCCTGCTAATACTACTACTACTACTGCTACTACTATTAATACTACTACTTGTACTACTAGTAATACTCAGACCAATAATGCGGCTAATACTACTAGAACTACCTCTACTACAATTGCTATTTTAATTAACAAAATTACTTTTATTATTACTAAAATTTTTCATGATTTTGATACTATGTATTGCTTTTGCTAATGCTATTGATTTTGTTTCTATTGATGCAGTTATTTCTGTTATTTTTGATGTTGCGGTTTCGTTGTTTTAGTCTTTGTTGCTTTTGTCGTTCAAATATATAAAAGAATTTTAACTTTATATTAAAATGTTGAATATTTGATTGAAAAAATTTCGCTGCTTAAATTTCCTTCAACCAAATTCCTTTAGTGTTTATTATAAATGTTTACAAGATTTGGGCATCATTGGCAGAACGGCATTCCCAGTCATTTTTTCAGTACAAAAAATTAATATATTGCAAATGTCTCTATTAAATAATAAGATACTTTGCAGATAGTCTAGAATAATCGATCCTTCTATAAGGCAAACCATTTCAAACAACTAATTTACCTAATTGGTACTCAATTCAATCAACTTATTAAGTTAAAGCGCAATTCCGATCAGACAAACACTTTTCTATTTGGATACAAAGTCATTCTGCAGTTATGTATGCAAAAACATTGCGAAATATTCCAATGAATTCTAAATGCCTTAATGTTTAGATTTACTCTCATGCTTAAGTGGAAGATGCAGCAAACTACGAAAGCGAAATTTGCAAATATATTTGTATACATAAAGATTTTCAACGAGTTTGTGGATGGTATATACATACATTTTCATTTGCATATATTTTGTCAAATGTGTATTTACCTTTAAATCGTTGCTTTATTTATGGGCAAACTTTATATAATGTATTCTTGTTTATAAATTTTGGAAAAAAATTAAGGTTAACATTTTAGAAACCCCTTTTTTATTATTAAAAAACACTTTTAAAATGGATAATTCCATTAATAGACCTAAATTTTTATTTTTATCATCATAAATTTGTCTCAAAAGCAATAAATTATCATCAATCACTTTAATATAATTTCCAAAAAAGAGAATCTTTTATATAATTTTAAATTTAGCCCTCCCATTAATATATATATGCACATATTTATTTATTAGTTTTTTTATCATGACTGCATTCACAGTGCTGTTCACTGACTGGTTAGGTGTACTTCATAATCATAGAAACCAAAGAGTCTAAAGAGTAAAAATAGTAATGGACAAATAATCAAGAGATCCAATTTCTCATAATAAAAATTTGTAGGCAAAATATGTCGAATGACAGCTTTTAATTTATTTCTTTTATTCATTAAGCCCGGCCATGTCTTGTGGCAATGCAGATTGCAGCTATGCGCAATCGCTTATTCAACCAAAGTTTTAGGTGGTAAAATAAAAAATAATTAAATAAACTGACATATTAATACTAAAATTATATATATATATATATATATATATATATATATATATATATATATATATATATTCAGTAATATGTTAATATGTAAAACAAAATCAACATATCCTTTCTTTCGATAATTCGTATACCATAAGAATAAATTCTGCTTTAATAGCTTTATTTTGTTAACTAACTTAGAATGGCACCGTTTCAAATTAATAATACAAGTTCAGAATAGACTAGTTTAAATTTCATATACAAATCGATAAATACATAAATTATTCTGTTGCGCTGACGTGAAACCGTAGTACCATAAAATCGATCATTACATGCAGACATAATATCTCTCCTCATCAAATAATATATAATTATTTTTTATTTATATAATTGATGACTTTACTACTGCTTAATGTGATAAATGATATTGCTCAACGGCAGAGTGTATGGATTTGCTGGTAAAACCGGCATTCGAAAGTAGTTGTAAATCTCAAGTTTGGTGAAATTCAGCATATATTGAAATCGAAATCTATGGAGTTAGCATTATTTCCGATTATGCAATTATAATGTTGGTAACCTGTACAGGCTCTTTATATCAATAAGATATATTGAATTGTCTTCAAAGTCGCATTTTCAAAGACGTCATATGTAGTTAACTCCACAACTGTTTATATCAATATTTGTAACGGAGATTTTAACCTTCAATCGTCCAACATTTTTTCACGAATTATATAGTGAGTAAAGGGCGTAGTACCTTCTCCTACTGATGTATAATCGGTAAGCAAGAAGGGCATGTGTACATCAGAATATACCTTTCATTCATTATGTGTATGGTTTATACTTCTGTTCAATCTGAACTAACTTCTTACTAGGTTTGAAGCACCAGTTTACCAATTGCTTGTACCGCTTTGTTGTGAATCGTGTGAATAACTTTCATGTATCAGAATTAAACATTCGCAAATCCTTAGACACAGCCATAGCAATTCTGCATAATAGCGATTACCAATAGTGCTTTCTATTGTCTGGTATTTATAGTTTCAACTAACAACATATGTATAATTGGATTATATTATAATAAAATCACAAAATGTGTTTATTCTTTTATGTAAATTAATAATAAACTATGAACCAGAACTAATATTTTCCGTAATTGAACAAATCAGTAAATCATTCATAGACTATGGTATATGGCACGTACATTGAATTCAATTAAATCCAAAATTGATATTTCGATGCCTTACATTGGGGTGAATATAAAAGCCTTGAGTCTTAGCTCAATATTAACAGGGTAATAAACATGTTGTATGATAAAATGTATGAAGTTTATCAAATTCTTAGTTCATGAAACTATTATCAAAGTTTAGCCGAAATAATTAAACAAAAAAGGAATTTCTATATTATAATATATATATATATATATATATATATATATATATATATATATATATATATATTCAACCAAAGTTTTGGTTTCAGTTACTGACACAATAGCAATAGATTTGCTAAACTTTACAGGCTTGGTGTATATAATCTTCATAGTTATCTGACCTTGAAATCGCACTGCTGAAGACTTCATATGACGTTATCTTATATTCTGCATGTTTACAAATTTGTATAGAAGTTTGTACCGTCCAAATTTGTCGACATCTGTCACCTAAATAATTAGTGGGTAAAGGGCGCAATACAGGCTCCAAATGATCAGTTGTCAGTAAAAACGAAACAAATGTGCTCGAGATTATACTCTACGTTCATGCTATATTTGTTTTATCCTTCTCGTCATATTTGAACAATTTTTTTTCTAATAGAGCAATACATAATACACAATCTTATCTACTATCTGATATACATAATTTCTAATAACGTTTGTATAATTCAATTATACCAGAAAAAAATCACAAAATATATTTATTAATAAGTGTAAAGTGTGAATAAATTATGATCCATAATACGTTTGGATCGCAATTGAACAGACAGCTAGATCTTTTATAACTTGCAAAATACGGCACGCATATTCAAGTCCGTTGAATTAAGCTATTACATGTCGTTTTCCAAAATTCTGCTGACCAAAATAACTTCAGATGTTAGCTTAATATCAACAGAATAATATTAATTTAGCTAGTGCAGTTTATCAAATTTGGAATTTTTAACACTTTTGTCGATATCCCGCCAGAAATTTTCAACCTAAAATTAATTCTTAAATTATATATATATATATATTAATATATATATATATATATATATATATATATAAATATATATATATATATATATATATATATATATATATAATTCAAACTGAATTTATAATCAGGTAGCATCGTTAATTCATTCAGGAGACAGGTTTCTTCCTAATTTTGAACTCGTCTAGCTATATGCAGTATTTCGTCCGTTTAAATTCCGATTAATACTTAACGAATTCAATAATAATTCGATACCCTTCTATTGGATGAAATGCCTTTGCCAATTTATTTGTGCTTACTGTTTACTGACGAAACATTTACGATCAAAATCCTCCCACTTTTCTTCAATTCAATAAAAGGTCCACAAATGGCACGGTAAATATTGTATGATGCCAGATACATGATGGCTAGCTAGATCTTCATGATTTAAGGATTTTAAATAGGTCGCACACGAATGAAACTCTAACCAAAAGTAAAGGTTGGTATGCGACTGCAAATTAAGTGTAGTATGTGGTATGAGCTTCGCAGTGGTTAGAGTCCCAGACTCCGAAGTAAATGTGCTCAAGTTCCAGTTCTGTCCGTGGAAAATTCTACTCATTACTTGACGAGTTCTCAATAAAGACGAAACCTGGTTCCTGTACGAATTGCCAATGCTACCTGATGTAATGTTTAGTTTGACACCTTACATATATATATATATATATATATATATATATATATATATATATATACATAATTTAGGAATTCATTAAGTGTTGAAGTATTTTAGCTGAATTTCCTTAATGGGATTATAAATTACGAATTTGATAAATTCCACTAATTTTATCAGACAACACGTTTATTACCCCATTATTATTAAGCTAACGCTCAAATTTATTATGGTCACTACATTGTAAGGTATCTAAATATGAAAGTTTTATTCAATTGAATCTGCGAGCCGTACGTTAAATGCTATGAATCATCTTGTCGTATGTTCAATTACTGACCACATATGTTCTGGTTCATAATTTATTCTTAATTTACATGCATGAAAAAATATATATTTTTATATTATTATGGTATAATTTGATTATACATATGTTGCTAGATGAAACCATATATACCAGAGAATATTAAAAATTATTGGCACTCAGTATGATGCAGAATTGCTACGATGAGTCTAATGATTTTCGAACGTTTGATTTTGAATTATGTAAGTTAATCCAACGATTCAGAAGGCAAGCAGTGCAAGCAAATGTGCAATACGTGTTTCATAATTACTAAAAAATAGTTCAGATTAGCTCACACATTTCTTATTGAATAATATACTCAGGCTGTAGTCAAAATGAGTTCTGTTACTGCTAAACGACGGCATTAGACAAAGAAATTTGTACATTCAGTTGTGCCAATTATAATTAAATTGTAGAATTACTGAACGTACTTCAGAAAATCGTTTAAGTTGCTACTTGGCATCTTATTTTAAGACTCACTTTAGGATAGGATCTAGATTCACTTTGCAACAACCCGCCAAGGAATGAGACGTTTAAAAACGATGTACAGCCAACAAGTGAACGCCTCTGTTATCGATTATTACTCTCAAGGCAGTGTTAAAATTTAATTATATATTTCTAAAAAAGAACACTGAAGAACCACACTGAATGTAACGAAAAGGAAATGATAGATTCTTCATATTTTACATTTGTTTAAGTAAAAAGCAATATTACGCTATATTTGTTGTAAATAATAATAATTTAAACTCATTACAGGTAGTAAGGCAACATACACATTTGTTGAATATATTTTACAATAATAGCAACCTGAAATTCAATGGTAAACTATATCGTTCAACAGACCAATAGAAAACCCATTAATTAGTTACATATGTCAGTATAAACAAAGAATTGTATAGTGTAGAAAAGGCAATTCATTCAGTACACTGGTTTCGTCCTTATTAGGAACTCATCACGTACTGGCCTGAATTTTCCCTGAACAGGGCTTGAACTTTTGAACATCTGCTTCGGAATCTGGTGCTCTAACCACACTGCCGCATACTAGCTATTATATATATATATATATATATATATATATATATATATATATATATATATATATATATATATATATTACATATATCTTATATGAAGATCGCAGCATTGATTATAGTATTATTGTTATTACCGCCTGCGCAAGCAATGTTCGTTCAATAGGAAACCCATCATAATGCTTGTATAAAATACACGTTGGTTGTCATCGAACAGGAGTCGTTAAAACATCACATACTCATTCTATTAAATAGAGTCTCATTTTGTGAAATAATCGTCATTAAATTCAGATTACGATTTCAAACTGTAAAAAGGCCAGAAAAAATAATCAAATAAGATTTCACGCGTACATTCTATGCAATTGTCTTGCCCCAAATCATAGTTGGATATAATGGTGTTGGGCACAGGTTTAGTTTGCCTCAATTCCGTGTGTTATCTAGGTAAGTAGAGTCATAATAACTAAACCTTGCTTTTAAAAAATCTCTCCTTTAATAATCCGTGTGCTTAAATTACAATCTTTATCATGATTATCACGCTTTTTAAATTTTATTTTGTTATATGGCAATGGAAATTTAGCTACTAATGAGATTTGTATTGCTGCGCATGAAAACGGTTATTGTGTAAAACTTTAGTTATAAAATTGTTATTAACCATTTTGAATCTTAATTTAAATTCGATATTTGACGTAATGGGATACATTGGCTGTTCAGTGCGGAGTAGAACCTAGCATTTTTATTCATAAGACGAAAATAAGCAGCAGTATAGAATTATAAAAAGCTTAAAGAAAACCTGCAGATAGGATATAACTTTATCATGTAACTGTCTGAATGTGATATTGAATTTCACATATTTAGAATAAAATCAACATTTTTTGCGCGGAAGGTCATAATAATTATTTAAAACATGGCTGCGTTTAAATAAAGTATTTAGGAAACCGTATTTAACTGTAATATAAAAATTTGACAAATTATTTTTCTGTCAAATAATGTGGAAAAACTGGAAACGTAACCTATTACCATTTTACATTGTACAAAGAAAGACTCTTGGTAATGACAGTGCACGAAAAAATTGCTCTGGCTTGTACTATTCTGGACAGAGCAAATATGCAGAAATGGCTTACAAACAGTATAGCATACAATCAAACGTGGCCTTTTGTGCATTAGATGTTGCGCATCCAGTAATAACTTCGTTCAAATTTGACCAGCAGGGTAAACCCTAGACAGCATGAATGGAATGTATAATCCTTTCTTGCTGCCTTTGGTTTATCCTTCCGGTCTTTTTGAATTAATTAGTTACTGAATGCGCAACACCTAATACTCTATTGCATATATATTAGTTTTCCGCAAAAATGCACTATAAACCATGGCCTTTATTAGAATTAATAAGCATTTTTGTGACATCTCGCAGTCAAAACATGACAAAGTACGTTCGGTTATAGACGCAAATATTAACCAAATTTTATTTCGCACCAAACGACAAGAGTGCATTCAATTTTGCATTGCTTCTACCTGCATATTATTGCACATAGGGGCAATTCTGACTGTAGTCAGTATTAAATTTAGATAAGAGTTTAATCTCACTCTTCACATTAGATAGAGCAAATATGTTAGTGAATATACACCGGTTACTTACTCACATTACAGACATTCATAACCGGTTTAATTACATTGCAATGTTTATATATATCCATAACTGTTGGTGGCTAACACTCAGTGATAAGTGTATTATGCACAATACCAAAATCACTGGGCAACGATTCTTGCGCAGAAAAACATGCAATGGGTTACCACACATTCTCTTAACTTAGCCTTTTCCATTTCAATGGGTTATAGCTACAGAAATTTGAAAATTTCGCTGTCCAAGTTTTCTTACATTAAACAGGTTTGCGCAATGTGCCATCGTTGCCACATTTCTGCAAAACATAAGAGAAACAGAGCTTAATCCTCTTCGTATTAAAATTTAAATCTAGCATTTCGACGCCATACATTGAACTTGTAAATGAAATCTCTACAAATCAAGAAAAGATGGAGATCCATCCTCTTCATTTTTTAATTTATATATAGCTTTCGGATGTCATTCATTCAATTTGTCAAGCAATAGCCCAGCATGCAAACGGTTATTAGAGTCACAACGTATACTTTAAACATAACGCTTGTTCATCTTCACCTTAGTTCATTATTCTAATTTTATACATTCACTCAATAATATCGGCCATGTTTGGGACCAAAGCCAAACCCATAATTAGACAATATAATTTAACAATAATTGATTGTTAGATAGACAATCAGGTTGTTTGAATAATTGGCCATTATAAATAAATTGAATATCTGAATCACATAAATATCGTAATCTTTAAAAATTTAGACGATATCTTTCAAGAGGATCACAGATAAGTGATTTCTTAACGGGGTCAATAGGCTTTTCAATTAAATGGACAATTCAAAAGTTTGTGAATTTGTCATTCATACAATCAGTCTCAACGGAATACCATGTTCGTTCGTTATCAGTAAAGTTTACATTCTACAATCTCGTGTGTAAACTGTCCCATGATGTTTTCGAACCGATGTATGTACTAGGCCCATCTTTTAGCAGACAGGTGAACTCCGTCGAAATGACGTTCACAATTTTATTAATTGCATAAAACTTAGTTTCAGTTTCAAATTGTGAACCAGAAACCAATCACATCACCTTACAAACATACAGATTCGCAATCAATGCTGACCATGCTAGAAATTTGTCTTGTCGAAAAAATAGCACGATTATGGTATTATTCCACATTACGTAAAGCACCTACGTTTGCTTTACTCAAAGTAGATTTCATTTAATGTGAAACGTTTTGATAAAGGTGGCAAATGCAGACAAGATTTTCATTGAACCATCGTTCAATGTCATAATTATTCGCTTTTAATTCCAATAGTTGATTGAATAGTGATTCAAACCCTGTTTCACTACCTATATGATCTTCTTCTGCAGGATTGCATAACCATTTGCTATAAGTGTGAGCCGCAAATTTTCTCTAAGTCAGTCTTTACTTCGACAAATGAGTGAAATGATTGCTCAAGACTTCCGATAGATTTTTGGGTATTTTAAGTACCATATTATGGCAGTGTGTGAAAACTTAATATTTTCAAATAGGAAAATGCATTTAAAGCGGAATCTAGAAATATATAAAATGCTTGGATACGATTTAGTTTCGCGTCAGAAATGTCTGCATAGAAATTTTCAGTACAATTACGTTTTCTCCTTTGTAATTTTGGTATTAGAAAGGCGTGCGCTCCCCGCAGAATTTTACTTTATGTCAGTTTAAGGTTTGACTTATAATTAACAACATAAAGGCATACTAGTTTATATTTTCTTGATTCTCGCTGGTCAGTTTGCCGTCGTAATCTGATTATGATCAAGGAAGGCCGAAACGCTTCAGTACGTGCGATTGACAGTAGTTTTCTTATTTTGTTGGACGACTGATTAAATACAATGAGTTTGGTTTTTATTTCAAGTAATCAAAATTTATGTAATGATTCATTACTACCACCTGGCAATTAATGATTTTTTAATTTTATTTAGTTTACGTGATCCACAAATTTCGATCTGATAGCAAATTGTGCATATCATTATACCATAAGAAATTCAAGACATTAAAATATTTAGATTTTGACAGCTTTGGCTAGTGGAATGAAAAATAGGTAAAGTTAAGACATTATGTAACTGAAAACGGGAATTTGTTTGCCAAAATGTTTGCAAGGCGAGTTGCATGTTTTGCCTAATACATTTACGTCAAATTGTCACTCACTAAAATTTTAATATGTGTCTAATATTATAATGAACCTCATTTTGAATGCTTGTATTGTATATTAGGAACCAGTGTATATTGACTGTTTATATAAATGTGAAAAGCCATTAAAGTTTGTAAGAGATATATTGCGTTCCGCTTTGGCATTAACATATTTTACATTGATAATTTCTACTACTAAGTTGTATATCTAGTGTGAAAAACAAAAGTTAAATGCAATCTAATTCTAAATTTATATATTATTGTAATCCAATTTGTGTACAATCACATATTGCGCTCAACTTTTCCTGTGATTCATAGGATAGAGCAAAATCGCTTCTGTAAATTTTAATCATGTTTTTTTGCATATTTGAAGAATAAATTTCCTAAAATCTTTGTCGTTAAATGTGATGAAAATGCAATGAGAGAATTTTATGCCAATTGTGGCTGGATTATTTGGTAACTGCTATAATAGCAATTGGTTGTTGTTTAGGTGTAGTTCCATCATCTATCCAAACAGTTGCGTTTCTAAAGTTATTCCTGAAGGTACATGCTATACATTGATTTTATTTTCATACTCCAAATCTAAATTAATTTATTTGAAGTTTACGTTTTCTACGAATTTTGGCAAAATATTATGTGTAGGAATACACGTATAATTGTCGAACACTGTTTAAGATAATAAACTGTTTCTTGCCTGAAGACAATAAATTGTTAAATTCAAATTTGATTGATTGAGCTATTCTTCTCTAAAAGAAATTACTTTGAAATCTTTCGTTGGGTTAATCTAACGGTAGTTTTAGTAAATTAGTATTTACGATGAATTAAGTAAATCAAATGACGTAACAAATTTGCCTTCCGGATTTGCTCGACTCTGATTTACTAATTTGATTTAAACTATTAATTAAACTGTTCGATGTAATTAATTTAAATTCTGTCAACATGATTATCTGTTAGTTAAAATATTTGACGTGAAACTGTTAGGCTCTGTCCTATTTTTCTGCACTTACTGTGACAATAAGAAGAACCAGAATAGTAAATTTACTGTTTCTCATTTCTTTGTGTCAAGCTGTGAAAACAAAATAATTTAATTTCGATTTTTTTAAATGAAGTAAGTGGCCATAAAGATGTAAAGTGTTTTAATAAAGCGACAAATGGAAAAATAAATTTATCGAACAAAAGTTTGGTTTCTTCTTAATTTTGAATTTACATATATTTGTAGGCTATTCAATTGAATTCCAATATGGATAAATAAATAATTAGATTTCAGGAAAATTTTACCATATGAACACATGATATGAATAATTTGTTCTCAAAGCATGTTTTAAATATGTTGAATAAATATATTACAGTTAAGGACTGTTAGTGGCAGAGAAATAATATTTGTGCAAGTGTGCTTTACGTGCATTAGTAACAAACATTAAAAGAAGTATAAACCAAATACAGCATGAACGGATGTTATAATGTCATGTGCACATTGGCTTCGTGCTTAATGCGAGTCATCGGTTGGAAACCGTATTACGCCCTTTACCCACCACATATTTGGATGTGGAATGTAGGAAAATATAACGGTACAATCTCCTATACCTGTAATAGTGAATCTAAATTCATATAAGATCTTCGAGAATTTGAATTCACTCACATCGTAAGTGTGGCAGACGTAATATCAAGCTAGTTACTCTTCGTTGCGGAGTACTAATATATGCATTTATTTATTACGTGTTGCGCACGAAACGAATGTGCACGAGATTATACGTTCCGTTTATGCTGTCTTTGTTTTATCCTTCTGTTTATATTTGAACTAAATTGTTCCTAGCTGCGCAACACCTAACAAGCAATTGTACATAAGTATATTGCTTCTAGGTGTTTATTAGAATTTTACTCATTCATTTCCAATAAAAATAAGAAGCTATTTCTTTATTTATTCTATTATAATGTAGTTGAGAAATAGATAGAAATATAAAGAAAAGAAATAGTTTCAGTTGTGTTATTAAAGCCATTTTACTCTTTAAATAATTTCATTTCAGCGTAACCCGATTTTCGTGTTTCGTGCAAGCGAACATTAATGACAGAATTTCTTCCCCAGCCAGACACATTGTCGACGGTTCTGGCATTTTTTCCATCGTTTTTTTCCAGATGCTAGTTTATATTCATGTAAAATTAATTTTATGTAGAGCAACTGAATTAAGCTGGTGGGCTGTTCGTTTATTAGTAATAATACAGTCACGAAAAGTATGACACATACGAGTATGTAACGGGATCACTCTATATAGTGCGTTTTCAGGGTTTTCAACACTAGTTGGCAACCAGCAGAATTCTTGAATACCTTTGCTGCATGCATTGCCATCTGGAAGATTATTGTGGCTGCGCTTTTGTGTGAGAAATGCGACGAAGAGACGCCTGCAACGCTCTATTTTCCTACACATTATGTTCACGAACTTATAATCCTGTCGTAATGGACTGAGTTTCAGGCAACGCCTATCGATTTTAAATATCTTTGGATAAAAACGGGAATTAAGTACACCATCAGACAATAAATTCAATCTTCGATTTGATTTCCACTGGTACAGTATTATGTAGCATTGGTTATCGATTTGGAAATTTTTAATTATTACCAAATGGAAAATTAATTAAATTTCATTTTACAAATTTAATTTGCTCTTATTGATTTGTCCCCAATTTCCAAATTTAAGAACATCATTAGTTTCCGTTATCATATTTTAGCTTTTCAATTTTAGTCAAATAGCAACAGGCAGAGAACGTGTCGGGATTATATCAATCTAAATAACAGTAGCAATTTCAAAAGGAAAGAAAAAAAACAAGTGAACCAGAAAGCATTCTAAACATTCTCCATTCTTTTGTATCATTTGTAAAACAATCCATTTCCTCAAACAATGTACCTTGTAGGTTTCCAATGAGAACTGCTACATTTGGCTAGCATATATTTAGTTGAACTACATTTAGGCATATCCAAAACAAATCAAAGTTATTACAGTAGACGTCTTTCTATTAGCTATGACATATTACGCGAAAAATTTTAATTGTGCCAGACAGCTTGTTATTTCTACTTCTTATGGAAGCTACGTGTCAGACAAAATTGAATTGATAAGCACCCAGTAAATGAAAACTCATTTACTATAGAAAAATTAACTTTTTTTAGATTCTGATTTCTTTATCAAGTAACAAATGAACAAAAGAAAGATTTATCGTTATTATATGTATACGAGGAAAGACATATGCATTTTTAAACCAGGAAAATATAGAGGGAGCAAATAAATTTGCCATAATGTAAATAAGCTAAGATTTTTTTTTTAATGTTAGACAGATAAGTGCACAATTGCAGGCACAAAAACATCTGCTTGATTATTCTTGGTGAGAACGATTTATAACGGTCCCTTCAAATAATATTCAGCTTATAAATTAGTTATATATATATATATATATATATATATATATATATATATATATATATTTGTGTGCAGGGCTTAAGCAAGAATTAATTCTGCTACAATACACATGTATACCATGGACCTTAGATGACCGAAGCGAAACGTTGTTCAATTATTTTGTGTATATATATATATATATATATATATATATATATATATATATATATATATATATATATATATAAATAGACTATTATGCATATTGTTTTACGAATAAGTCAATTTATGTATTTTATTAGTGTGAAATTGTAAATGCGCATAAAAAGTAAATTGACACTTTTACATAAAGGCTTTATTTAGTTGCCGAAAAGATTAAGGTAAAACTTTTACTAATTAACAAAAATTGACTAAAGACAATCATTAATATAAATTATTTTCGAAATTGTTTTCAATAGTGAAGATAAATTTAATTTGTTCTCTTAAATAATGTACGTTTTTAAATCATAATTTGAAATATATTTCTTCTTTCGTATTAAAACGATGGATTTTCGCATTTTCGACGAATATGCGTTTATTATTTTCCACCAGACAAAAAGTTAAATAATTCCTGAATTTATTTTGAATAAGTGGCACAAATCGAGCAGCGATTTTTTGAATTCACATCACGGCTGATATATTTATAAAAATATTTATATATTGTCATTTTGCACTAAAAAATTATAAGATTATGAATTTTTAAATATTCTTTGGTGGTGATTTGTTCAAATAATAACTTTTCTTTATGCTTTAGTTTAGTTTTTTCTATTTATTAATGTCAATTCCATAATAATTATGGAATAATATTTTTTTAATATTCCCAAAATCATTTTTAAAAAGACAACCTATTTAGTGCAAGTTCAATTCTACCTCAGAATGTGCACCTAAAAGTTAAAAATGAAAACGGTTCAGATGCAGTCTTGACTTCCACGGATTTTCATTTGCATCCACTCCTTGGCCAAACGGTACTTCCTGATTTTCGAATGCAAGGCAAACAGCATTTAGCCTACGATCCAAAAGATAAACTTGCGCATTCGGAACCTTTGGTAAGATTTCCATAGCTCCACCATTCTTATTTATTTCCCCTTAAAACTAATTAATTAGAGATTATTTTATTTAATTATATAGCTCTCAGACACTTTTTAAAAACTAAATTTATCTTATACGAAACTATTAACTAAATTTACTTATATTAAAAATGTCGAATTCATTATTTTCGAATTAGATGCGAAATGTATTTCACTTTATGCATGAGATGACATCTTGTGCAATTAAATTATTTCGCATTTTTTTCTCAAGTCGGAACAATTAATGGCACGACGCAAGTCAGGTGATACGTTGAGGGCACACTTGAGAAGGAAATCAAACTTAGGGCCAATTGTGGAAAGCGCAGGAAAATTCCAGGAATCTGGTCGTGCAAGTATCTACGAGAGGCGACGTACCATCTTGCCAAATAAAATGCCTCAACTAAAACATCCCGCTTGTTGTCAGCAGGTAAGTTTTGTATGATAATATAATTTGTCAATTAAAATAATTGTTATATTAATATGCAATATTTTCAAGGTATCAGTCCTTGTCAATTAATGTGGTAGCATACAAATATTTTATTTATGTAAATTCTTTATCGCAACAAAGAAATATATATATATATATATATATATATATATATATATATATATATATATGTTTATATATATATATATATATATATGTATATATATATATATATATATACCTATTCTTATAAATAGGAAAACACAAATAACAAAGTGGATAAAGGTCATTTATTTCGTGAATACTAATCCTCTCTTATACAATCATACATATTTATACATTTTTGGTTTTCATTTGATTATGCTAGTGGTAACAAATCTGACTCGTTTTTACTGCTGTTTCTTGTTTTGACTAGTTGGTGAGTGTGTATGCGTTTGTGTTTGTGTGTATGCGTGTTTGCATGTAAAGGTCATTCTCGCAGTATTGCGAAGTGATGTCTGATATCTTGTCATTATTGTTTTGATATTGTTTTGTACGAATGTATGATTGTATAAGAGAGGATTAGTATTCACGAAATAAATGGCCTTTATCCACTTTGTTATTTGTGTTTTCCTATTTATAAGAATATATATATATATATATATATATATATATATATATATATATATATATATATATATATATATTATAGCTCATTGTTTCATCGTCTGATACGTTAAGACAATATTTGCATAAAATGAAAGAGTTAAAATTAATGTTCCAATAAAAATTGACTTATTACATTTTAGGCTTTCCTAAGTTCTGCTTAATTTTAAATTACCTGTGAAGCGACGGAGGATATTTTGACTCCGTCAGGATATGATGTACTGCGCCAATTCTTATTTTTTAAATGCCAATAACTGAAGTTATCTAGTATTAACCGTTTAAAAGTATCTTCGTAGAGACAATATGAGCAAAAATATATCATCCCCTTAACTAAGACACGTTATTTTAAATTTTATTCATTATATTTAATAACCAATAATGTATAGCCATTTGCAAAACTTTTCTAGAATACAGTTAAAACTTTAAGTGGTTGATTAAATGCTGTATTTAAATTTTTTAGCGAAATTGCCTTCGATACATCGCTTTTTTAATATGTTGCTAATTTTCTGCATTATTTAACACAATGAATATGCTATTCGGTCAAAGGACAATTTTGTTAACAAATATGATGAATTCGTATAATTGAACCAATTTTATCTTTACCGTGTTCAAGAGAAGTGTACTATTTAAAAAGTATAAAAAAATACTAAATCAAATCTAAAAATAAACACAAAAAGCTTCAGATTAATGTGTATGCACATTCACACAATATAAATAAATCAAGAAAACACAGTAATAATAGTTATAAAATAATTAACTTCCATTTCCTTGCAACGTATATCCACACAAAATTTATATATTTAGAATATTACAGCCTAAGTAAACAAAAACGTAACATCATAAGATACCGAAATCTTGTATCTAAAATTTCTATCTTGAATTCTGTAAGCAACCTCAAAAGAATTGTAAATGGAATAATTACGTAGTGGTTTGTGCAATGTTTCATAAATACAGACTAAACATTTAGTCAAAGCATAGAACAAAGAATTGACTATAGATAATATTCTTCCAATAGGACGAATTGTTGTGAGATTTTGTTAGTCCATACAATGCTGATGTAAATAATCAAACTGAAGTTTACTTTTTTGGAACAATCTTATCAATTAAACCGGTTTCGATTAAGATTATAATTTCATTTGTTTTTTTTACGCTAAACATTTTCTTTTACACCTGATGCACCCTTTAACTGTTCAATTCTGAAATACGCCAACCCGTTCGAATTTCTTCGATTTCTGCGTAATTCAGACTTGCGCAAACTGCGCACCAAATTTTCTGAATGCTGTACTTGCTTGATACAGTGTGCGTTCTACAAGAACGTTTTTGGTGCTCTGCATTTTAACCTCACTCTTTTGTTGAAAGGATAGCTTTGAACGCGAGCTTTAATAAAATGCATAGTACTCCTTCGAGTTGAAACAAAATATATAAATTCAATCAGTTAGAAGAACCAATTCTTTCTCATTTTTCTATCCCCATTGTTGATGGAGACTTCAATCGTCAATCATCTTTAAAGAGTGACATGTGCAAATATGTCCAATACACACGCTATTTTGATGATATATTATTATATTCTTAAAGAAAGTCGATGTCACGAACACTACTTCAAATTTTCAATAAAGGTAATAGCAAATCAACTCCTCGTCAGCACATGAGAACGGCGATTTTCCACCATTCTTGGAGGTACCACTAAAGAAGGATTTGAATCTTAAGTTAAACAAAACAATTAACTAAAAAATAACCCGGTCTGCGCAGTATCTGTATTATATCAATTACATTCAGAATCAACATAATTTATCAACAGTTCGCGACTGATTTTCGATAATTAACAAACTGGTAACTCACTATTCTCAAGGTGAAAAATATAATAAAGCAACGAAATATATAATATGTGACGGATATAATAGACACTTGCTGGATACTATGGGTAAAATTAAAATAATTGTAAAGATAAGTGTTTCGGACCAGACTATAAAGCAATGATCCTAAGCATTGTGTTTAAGTTTACACTGTTTCCAGCACGGCAGAGAAATATTCGAATCCTAATTAACACGCAAATTTAACACAGCTAGACTGCGATTTTTAATTTACTTAACATATTTGACATTACTAGCAATTAGAAATATTTTAAATATTAGTTATCAATATACAAGTACATATTGTCAATCAACTGACATAGACTGATCGACCATATTGTTAATCACTCAATAATGTTTATAACAGCTAGCTGAGAATGAAACTTAATCTGCGTGCATAGATCCGATTAGAGCTGACAATTTTGCAGTGATGTATATCACTGCAAAATTTATAATTGATTTTGTGCTGTTGAATTACCTTCTTGTTACTCAAGCCTACTAACGAAAAACCTACCATTTAAAAGATTTCATTTAGATAACTTTTTACAATATTTGACCAATTTAATTTCGTTAATATAATAAAAAATTTAGTCATTGTTTAAAAACACCTATGTTTGAGCAATGTTCATTGCTATAGAATTGCTTATTCATATTGGACAAATGTCAATTTGTTGACTATATTTCATCCATTTATTCTCAGGTCAGTCCATTGAAGCAGAAAGTGACCCGAATCAAATCGCAATTAATGGCACTTTTCTGTTCCTGGCACTGCTGTCCGGGGTATTTTCGATTGAAAAAAGTGATGGCCTTCATTGTTTTAGACCCGTTTTTGGAACTTTTTATCATAATATGCATTATACTCAACACCGCGTTAATGGCACTCGACAGCCCAGACAATTCGGAGCATTTTGTCGTCTTTCATCGTGTTGCGAACTACGTAAGTTCCCATGATCCAAAACTTGAGCGCATTTTCTATAATTTTTTGGCACATTTTCTTAAAAAAATCCTATTCTTCCTGATTAGTTTAATGACAATTTTATATGCTAAAATGAAACTGACATTCGGATCTTTGCAAAAAAATATCTAAATTTTGGCAATTTTTTTAATAAAAAGCGATAAATTTAACTATTGTGGACCTGGTTTTGGTACGTTCTATTTTACTGTGCATATGTTCAACACAGCGGGAATGGAACTAGAGAGCAGAAACGACTCAAAAGAATTTTGTCATCTCTCATCGTGCAGTAAATTGCGTAAATTCGAAAGACGCAAAATTTCAGTATAATCTGTATAAGTAAATCTGCTTAATTGCTACAGAAATCCTACTTTTTCTGCTTTGCCAATGACACTTCTATAGTCAGAAATAAGAAGGTAAATGAGTTCTTAGTGTAGAGGATGTTGAATCCTCCGCCTTTTATAAAATGACCTTGAATGATAAATTTAAACCACCATAGCTGATTGTAACAACTTTATTTAAAAAGAATTTTTTCTTTTTATTTTCCAGAACATTCTTTGTTTAAAGACTTGATTTTTATAATTGTGCGCTATTTTCAGTTTTTGAGTATCGTGCTTCCGAGCTGGTTGTAGATTTTCGTTTGCTGCATTTTTTAACATTTCTCTCCATAATAAACGATTACAACATTGCACAATAAACATCTTTCAACACTTGCCTTGTGTTCTGATATAATATAACACTGAGGAGGAGTCTTGGAACAGGTAATTTATTTATTATTGTGGGTCACGTACACATCAAAGCAGATTATTGCTGAAGATATAGCTTTCCAACTTTCACCTTCCAAACGGATAAAATAATTGTCAATTTGAGTACCATAATTCTTGATCATGAATGCCGATATTAAATTAGAAGATGTATTTCATTTAGGGCAGGACCTAATGGACTTAAATCTTATTGACACAGATAACAATGTAGGCAAAACAGACTCTACTGTGAATGTTAGGACTTCTAGCGAACTGGCATCTATGGGGCTTACAAATACCAATAGGTTTGGGGCCTCAACATTAGAAAGCATTAAAATTTTTGTACAGTTCTGGCAGTCTAGAAGCGTATGTCGTAAATACAAATTTTATTCAAGCTTTGGGCTTGTAAAACATATTGTGGTACTTTTTTGAAAATAAACTCGTTTAGCGATAAAACCGTTTTAATTCTTATTAACTACGTTCGCATTCACGCATGTTGTTTAAAGCATTAGATCGTGATCACGAATTTCTTAGTCTTTTAATTCTAAGCAACGATTAATAGGATATTCTACAAGTTGTTCTCCAAATTTGACTTAGGAATGCCTAATAATTAAGTAGAATTTAGATAGGTTCATGGCATAAATATTTCTAAAATATTTAATTTTTACCATATAACTGTTCGGCAACCATAATATTGGTATCCTATACCGATAGTTTTAATACACTTTAGTGACACGTTATATATTATATATGGCTTTCAAGTCGCATAGTCGATAACTTTATAGGAGACTGTACCGCCTAATCGTTTCAGATACCTTGTTCAAATTTATTAGTGGGTATATGGAGTAATATCAGCTCCTACTAATGATACGCTAGTAATCACGATAAAATTTTCACACGAAATTGCAATTTGCGTTCATGCAAAATTTAATTTATCATACTGGTTATATTTGAACAAATTTGTTAATAGATACGCAATAGCTGATGAACAATAACATATATATTAGTTTTCTGTAACAAACAATACATGAACAATATATATTATTTTGTGAAAAATCTCATAGTTACCGCGAAATTTGATTACTGATTTCGAAATCCCGTATGTTTGTACACTTTAAAGACTGCACATATTATACAAATTTTATTGGCTTTAAAGTTGCATTTTTGAAGACTTTATATAAAGCTTATTATATTACTATAATTTAGGTTGCGATCATGATATAAACACCCGACCTTTTATACGCATAAATTTGTCAGAATAAACTAAGCATTGCATAGTATTGAAAAGGTAATTCATTCAGTAGATCGATTTCGTCCTTACTGGGAACTCACCATGTACTATCTGGAATTTTCAGCGGGTAGTGTTTGAACCTGGACACGTCTACGTCTAGGTTCAAGCCCTGTCCTCGTCAAATTCTGGACAATACGTGATGAAATCCTAATGAGGTTAAAACTGGTGTACTGGATAAATTGATTTTTCAATACCATGCAATGTTTAGTTTATACTGGCAAGTGTATTTCAATAAAGTATTTATTGTATATATCAGGATTGCAACCGTGATTGTAGCAATGGTTAACACTGCCCACACAACCATCGTTTGTTTAGTTATAAAACTCAATTATTGTTTGAAATCAAATTTACCATCCTCATAAAAGATCATTCCTTCTATATATTACATTTATTATTTTAAACCAATCAGTGTATGGAGTAATGCAGGAAATTCATCTTGTAGCCCGGTTTTGACATTGTTGAATAATGTCCGGAATTTCCCATGGACATAACTCTAACTAGGGCATGTTTATTTCTGAATCTGTGAGTCTAACTAATGAGCGATTCTGCTGTACGCTACACAACATTTTTAATTATATACTAACTTATGCTTTTGGTTAGACTTTACTTCATGTGGAAACTTTGTCAATACTTTTGACACAAACCTCAGATAGCGGCGACAAACCTCGCATTCTAGAACGGGGACTACGCTATCTGGAGAAGTTTTATTTAATTGAACATTTATAATTGAGCGATAATTTGTCCCGTAATTAATTTTGAAATTTGTAGTTTTAACCTAAACAATAATCCCATTATGAATTAGATTCGTCTGTACAAAGATAGAATTGTATAGTGCAGAAAATTTAACACGCCTTTAGACCGGTTTCATCTAGAACGCTTCAGGTAATTCACAGAATTTTCTGCAAACGGGGCTCAATAATCCACACTGCCGCACGAAAAACACATTTGGCATTTATACAAAAATCATGTCTTAGTTTATACATTCATTCAGGTGAAGATAATATGGCGTTCATTTTCTCCATGATCTATCTAACCACCAAAATCTGCCATTATAATACAAAAGACACGATCTAGGAAAGGGGTATTGAATTGAACAATTAAAATTAAACAATCAGTGTTTGCGCTAGAGAGGATGACAATTATGTTAAATTAAATGTGCGACCTTGATATAAGCCCCAATCCTATTATATATTATATTTGGCAGTATATACTAAGCATTCTATAATTAAGAATAAGCAAATTGTTTGAATGCATATCAGTATAGGAGATTATACCTTCCACTTATCCCACATTTGTTGGCCAAATCTGTAGTGGGTATAGATGTATTATCGGTGAGCAGGATACCTTTCGTTTATGTTAATTTCATTATATCCCTCTTGTCAAAATGCAGCTGCTTTTTCACTGGATACGCAACACCTAATGCACTAATTCACACACACATATATATATATATATATATATATATATATATATATATATATATATATATATATATATATATATTTATGATGTCCATGCCGTTTTAATTAACACAGTATTCTTATAATTAGGAAAACAACACAAATAACAAAGTGGATAAAGGCCATTTATTTCGTGAATACTAAACATCTCTTATACAATCATACATATTTATACATTTTGGGTTGTCAATTGGTTATGTTATTGGTGACAAATCTGACTCGTTATTACTGCTGTTTCTGGTTTTGACTAGTAGGTGAGTGTGTATGCGTTTGTGTTTGTGTTGTGTATGTGTGTTTGCATGTAAAGGTCATTCTCGCAGTATTGCGAAGTGATGTCTGAGATCTTGTCATGATTGTTTTGATAACTTGAGAGTTAGCCCTTTGTGCAAATTGTTCACTGTTATCTATACAAGTGCTATTTTTCCCAGTATAGTTAATCGTTTCACCCCGCTGCGCAAGGGTGCTATTTTCCTCTCCTTAGGAGCAAAATTCTGCGTAGTCAAGAAAAATCTAAGTGAACGGGACATTATTGACATTCAGGCTGGAACGGAAAATTTCTACAATGACTTAACGAAAGACATCGCCCCACATGCATTCAATGGACAAGGACTGAAAGCTGAGATAGTAAGCGCACTAGAACAATACAAGAAGGAATTCAAAGGCAGCCAAATCATCACAAAACAGCACATAGACGAACTTAGAAAACTCCAATCAGACAAATCCATACGACTTGCCACACCCGACAAAGGATCAGGAATTGTTATACTTGAGGCGGACGCTTACAAGAAGGCCATGAACGATATAATAAATGATCCATCCAAATTTAAGCATGACATCAAACAGAAAGATGATTCAACGAACATCGAATCAAGAATTAATACAATTTTGAAAAAGATGGAAAAACATGTTCTAACATCGATGGCTGACTCCGAGGTTAGATCAAAACTCACAGAAGACATCCAAAAAGCAAAACCAGTCGGAACAAACACCGCAAGATTGTACGGCAAACCAAAAACTCACAAAGCCGTGACAGCCTCAGGAGCTCCTTCGATGCGGCCCATTATGTCAATGATCAACGCTCCACAACATAAACCAGCCAAGTTTCTCTGCAAACTACTTGAACCAATACGGAGCATCATAAACACTAACACTATCAAGGACTCTTTCGAATTAGCAAATGAACTGAAGGGGAAGAACATCCTACAGAATAAGATGGTCTCGCTTGACGTCTCATCCTTATTTACAAACATACCACTGGATAAGACAACGGAGATCTTGTGTGATCTCATCAAAAATGAGTTTATTGACTTCCCTATAGACACCAATGACATCAAAGACCTCATATTAGCATGTACTAAAAACGTGCAATTTACTTTCGAAGGTATATACTACCGCCAGATCAATGGTGTAGCTATGGGAAGCTGCATCGCACCCCTCCTGGCAGATGTATACATGTATCACCTGGAAAAAACCAGTCTGAAAGGTATAATTGACCAGTGCGCATTCTACAAAAGGTATGTAGATGATATCTTGTTGTTCATCTCAGAAGCAGCAGACCCTTCCGAAATCCTCAAACAAGCAAATGGAGTCGATCCAGACATCAAATTCACTCTCGAAGTAGAGAAAGACGACAGTTTCCCATTCCTTGACATCAAACTCACTCGAGAAGCAAACGGAGATTTGACACTGGCCATACATAGAAAATCCACTTTCACTGGACAATACATTCATTACAACAGTAGTGTGCCAAAATCCCACAAAAGAAACTTAGTAAACAACCTAGCGAACAGAATCAGAAAGATCTGCTCTGAACACAAGATTGAGGAAGAACTGGGCTACCTCAGGAATATTCTGCTAATGAACAACTACCCAGAGCGGTTCATTGATGTCAACATTAGACCACGGCAAATTCGTACTAGAGAGGACACCGGCAAGCAGGTTTTCCTAAACTTACCATTTAGAGGCGACATACCAGCCTCAATAATTGCACGGCGGCTGAATAGAATAACTAAGGACAACTTTCCCAGTGTTAAAGTTAATATGACATTCAGTACACAGAGAATCATGAGGTTGGATGCCAAAGATCAATTGCCACTTCTCTCCAAATCATTCATAGTCTATAAATTCTCATGTATGTGCGGTAGCACATATATCGGACGTACGAAGAAGCAATTGATAAGCAGAATCCAGCAACATTTGCCACAGAAATTGATTAACAAAGGCTTGCCACCGTCAGGAAAATCAGCTATTTCCGATCATATATTGGCAACGGGGCACCCTGTCAATTCGACCAATTTCACAATTCTACATAAAGCAAAATCTGAAAAAATTACTTTTTATCTACGAAGCGCTTTACATAAAACAACAAGCACCTGAACTTAACATTCAAAAGTTTCATCAACATGATATCCTTATCGACTGGCCAAGGATAACAAAATTCAACAACAATCTACTAGTATCCAGCCAAGAACCAACAGGCCCTCGACTAGAATCAACAAACGTACAATCGGATTGGCAACAAGGTGAGGTTGAGATAACAGAGGCGCATACGATGACAGAAGTCTCCAAACAGTGTGAGCGTTTAACACGACAATCAACATTAGCGTTGTTACCAAGCGAAAATAGCACCCTTGCGCAGCGGGGTGAAACGATTAACTATACTGGGAAAAATAGCACTTGTATAGATAACAGTGAACAATTTGCACAAAGGGCTAACTCTCAAGTTATCAAAACAATCATGACAAGATCTCAGACATCACTTCGCAATACTGCGAGAATGACCTTTACATGCAAACACACATACACAACACAAACACAAACGCATACACACTCACCTACTAGTCAAAACCAGAAACAGCAGTAATAACGAGTCAGATTTGTCACCAATAACATAACCAATTGACAACCCAAAATGTATAAATATGTATGATTGTATAAGAGATGTTTAGTATTCACGAAATAAATGGCCTTTATCCACTTTGTTATTTGTGTTCTCCTAATTATAAGAATATATATATATATATATATATATATATATATATATATATATATATATATATATATATATTCGTATATATTTAGTTTATACACGTAGGTATAGATATATATAGATATATATGAAGGATATATAGATATTTATAAAAGATGTGGGAAGAACCCACATGGTTGCTTATATGCTTATCTATATATACATAATATATAGCCTGTGGAATTATATGGATGTTTTTTTATAAGAAGTGAGTATATATATAATTATGAATAAGTAAATAAATATAAAATTTATTATATAGGTATATTCGACAGAGATATTTTAATGGAGAAACTAATTTATATAGGATATGAGTATTAATGTGTATTTGGCTGAGAGACGATTTCGTTAGTGTAAAACTCCGTATTCGGTCTTGTCAAAATGATAGAATAATACTCTATAGACTTTCAATAGTTTTTTAATCTCTCTATCTATAACTGATTGCAAGCTGGATGGAATTAGGTGAACTGGGGGGCATGTGAGGATTACTGCAATATTGAATTAAAAATTTGTTGATCTTTCTATGCGTCCGGAACAGCAATTAAAATATAGATATCAGTGATAGGCGTGTATGTCAATACATTAAGTGTGCTTATAGTTATTCAATAAATGTCACTTTAGTAAAATACACATATTTATAAGTAGTTGTGTGTGCAGAGAGGGGACAGGGATAAATTTTTGTATACATTTGAGTATTACAGATTAGGTATGAAGACCGGAAATTAGGAAGACAATTATAAATATATATGTCTTGAATGAGGATACCACATTTGCCACAAGTTGTGTTTTACTTCTGTGCGTATTGTGTCAACCCTGAAGATGAGACTGGAGATTATGTCTTGAAATATTAGGCAAAGAACAATGGAAAATCTTGATCCAACGTCATTTTCAGTCAATCAGCTGATAAAAGGCTCAAAAAAGAAGGGAGAAGTGAGAACTCATCAATCGAAGCCAATAAGCAGAGCAACTGAAAACGATAAATATTTAAGATTTTACCGACCTAAGATTGCTATCTATTGACCTGCACAAGATAAATGCGATCAAATCCACAATAAATATGAGTGGTTGTTATAGCATCGGTTTGATGTGACGGATATTTCAGAAACAACAAATTCATTTTGGATTATTAGACTTCATAATAGATGTTAAAACTTATAATTATTCTACTACGTTTCAATAACCGCAATTATAACTTTCATCTTTTTCTGCTAGCTACATATATTTATATACGTATATATATACGTATCGTTCCGTAAAACATGACTTAAATTTGAAGATCTTCTTTTAATTGCATTTATTTGACAAATTTAAAGGTAGTTTGCTAACATAAAAGTCTTCAGAATATCTAAAATTTTAATATCCAAAATGGGCATATTAGTATTGAACTAAACGAACATTTTTGCGCTGGCGGTGATAAAATTTTCTATAATCAAGGTTGTGGTCTTGATATAAGCACCTGACCCATTAATTACTTACATATGTAAGTATAAACTAAGAATTGTATAGTGTAAAAAATAAAATTCATCCAATAGACCCGTTCCATCTTTATTATAAACTCATCACGTACTGACCAGAATTTGCCGCGGATAGGGCACGAACCTGGATACGTCTACTTCGAAATCTGGTGCTCTATCCACTGAGCCACCCTGCCAAACTATCATAACATAATTTTTAAGTTAAACAATATACTTTTTTTAAAATGTAAATGTTTTACTATCTAACTATAATTGATTGCGCGGGTGGCGGTAACAATGCTTTAAATCAAGTTTGCGAGCTTGAAGTAAACACCAAACCCATCGAATTTAACCAGTCTTCGAACAACGTAACAAAACTACCGCCAGCCACAACGCACTGACGCGTTTTGATCTTCCATGATCATCATCAGAGTACGACGACAAACTGACTAGCGCGGATCAAACCGCATTGAATAAATATGGAAATCAAATTTAGATATGCGGCTTTTACCTCTAGTAGTCTTGCATACATTGCACGTGACTGGAGATGTCGGCTGCACAATTTCTATTCAGTCACGAACATAAACTGTTTTTAGCTTTCGCCACATATACATATTTAGGCAATACAATTTAACAATAATTGATTGCGCGGGTGGTGGTAACAATTCTTTAAATCAAATTTGCGAGCTTGAAGTAAACACCAATACCATTTTATTTATCCAGTCGTCGAACAACATTACAAGACTACCGCCAGCCGCAACGCACTGACGCGTTTCCACCTTCCATGATCATCATCAGAGTACGACGGCAAACTGACTATCGTGGATCAAACCGCATTGAATATATATGGAAATCAAAGTTAGATATGCGGCGCTCAGCTCTAGCAGTCTCGCATACATTGAACTTGAATGGAATTGTCGGCTGCACAATTTCGATGAAGTCAGGAACATTAACTGATTGTAGCTTTCGCCACATACATATATAGGAAATACAATGGGATTGGTGTTTATTTCAAGCTCGCAAATTTGATATAAAGAATTGTTTTACTATCTGTTTGGCAGCATACAACACGATCATAACATATTGCCATATAGTTCAATTTCACATTTTATTTTACCCATAACTTACACGTTGCTTAGCTACATTCATGGTCTTTAAAACATGTAGCAAATTATATTTTATTGGCGATGACTTCAATTACACTTTTCGCCAAATTCGTTCGCAAATATAAGTAAACAGAGGAAATGTGTACAGAAAAAGTATATAAACTGGTAAATTTTTGTGCGTACAGGGTATATGCTTCAGCCTGTGCACATCCCACCTACTGTTCGTTGTTTTATAATGTATGTATTAATTCTAGTTTATGACGTACTGCGGAGAGCAATTGATTTAATTTCCCGCGAAAAGAAAACGTCAGTTTTTAATTATGACATATAGTCTTGAAAATCAAAAGTTTTATAAAAAAATAAGATTTTTTTCTCTATTGTAATTAATAATTCCATTAAGACATTTCACTAAAAGAAATGAAAATAGCTAAATATTTATAATAATATAATAAAGTAATAATAAGAATAATGATGCTGCATATAATGATTATGACAACGGCAATGATGACGATGATGATGATGGTGCTGATTTTGAGGATGATGATGATAAAGAATACGAAGAAGAAGATAATTATGTTGACGATGATGCTGATGATTATGCTGCTGATGATGATGTTGATGCAAAGGATGATGATGTTGATGATGATGATGATGTTGATGATGATGACAATGACGTTAATTATCTTGATGACGATGAAGCCTATGATGTTGTTGATGATGATGATGATGATGATGATGATGATGACAATAATGATGTCGATGGCGATGATGATACAGAAGAAATTGATGATGATGTTGTTGACGATGATGTTTGTGATGAAATTGATAATAATGGAGAAGAAGATGATGATAACGATGATGATGGTGATAATGGAAATGATGATAAAGAAGAAGACATTGATGATGATTAAGATGATGGTGATGTTGTTGTTGATGATAATTATGATGAAAAAGAAGACGAAGAAGGAGTAAAACAAGAAGTCTAAAAAGAAGAAGAAAATATGATAATGAACAAGATGATATTGATGATGATGTTGATGACGATGTCAATAATGGTGACGATGACGATGATGATACTTTTGAAGTTGATGATGATGTTGTTGACGATGATGTTTGTGATGAAGTTGACGACAATGAAGAAGAAGAAGAATATGCTAACAATGATGATGAAGATGATAATGGAAATGATGTTAAGGAAGAAGACGTCGATGATGATGTTGTTGTTGTTGTTGATGATGATGATGATGAAAAAGAAAACGAAGTTGGAGTAAAATAAGAAGAAGAAAAAGAAGAAAAAGACGATGATGAAAAAGATGATGTTGATGATGATGGTGATGAAGATGACAATAATGATGACGATGGCGATGATGATACAGAAGAAGTTGATGATGATGTTGCCGACGATGATGTTTGTGATGAAGATGATGATAATGAAGAAGAAGAAGAAGATGATGCTAACGATGATGATGGTGGTGATGATGATAACTGAAATAATGATAAAGAAGAATAAGTTGATGATGTTGACGATGATGATGTTGTTGCTGTTTATGATGATCATGAAAATGAAGACGAGGAAGGAGTATAAAAGGAAGAAGAAAAAGAAGAAGAAAAAGATGTTGATGATGATGAAGTTGACGTTGATGGAAATTATGATGTTGATGATAATTATATTGATGATTTTGATGAAGAAAATGATTAGAGAATTTTGAAGAATAAGCCAATATGAGGAAGTTATAAATTATGTCGTAAGCTGCACTATACTATCAATAAAGTTCGCTAAAATTTCTCTGAATATATCGTCTCTTCAAAGCTGAAGGTAAAGAAAGTTGGTAATGTCCATTAAAAAAGAGATCAACGCGCGAATACATTTATATTGTGCAACCGCATACCATATTCCAAAGGCTTTTAAATAGCGTAATTCAGAACAATATTAAAGCATTCACTACTCTTATAACATTGCTTAAAGGAATGAAATTTAAATATGGGCTCCAATACTCTGCTAGAAACGTATTAATTTCGCACTATTTAAGAACTAAACTATAGGAAAGAGATATAAACTTAAAGTTAAAATATCTGCCTACTTATTTACAAAAAGTACAATAAAATTTTATTTTAAATATTAAACGAATAAATGGCGATCAAACATTTTTCATACAACAATCGCACAACAGTTCAAATCTTAATTTAAAAAAAATTGTAAGCATCCCTCACGCAGTCAATATTTGCTTATTTATATACTGTATATAAACTTCAGGAAAGTAATAGCAACGTTCTGCTCGTAGCTACATACATATAGTTTTGCCGTCATTCCACTCGTGTACAATTTACGTTAGACTTCTATCGGTATATGCTAAATTTCAATTTTTTATCAATGTAATGCGATTTGATTTGATTCGTCTTAGTAAATTTGGTCATTGGCTCACAATGCAAATGGAATAGATCTAAGTGTGTACAAAAGTTTAATTGGCTGTTGTTTGGATATTATAATCCGCACGTGAGAAATACAAAATTGTTTTATTCCAGTTTAGCAAAATGGCCTCAAATAAATGTTATTTCAAACTTTTCAAACAATTATTGCTCAGGTGAATTATTAGTTAAATTGGGTGTAGAGCAAAATATAAATTGAAACCTAGAAATCAAGTTTTCAGGATAAATCTAATGTTGAATACAAATAAATTTATTTTTAATTCAGGGTAATTCAGTGCGTGCGACTGGCGGTAGTTTTTCTATGTTATTCGACGACTGGTTAAATATAATAGTAAATTTGTGTTTCTTGAAACTTGATTTTAATAATTGGTCCAATCCTTCTATTTAATAAAATATATATGCCAAATAAATTTTTTGGCAGGATTTTGTTAATATTATTTATTTAGTATGAATTAAACATTGCTTAAGTTAGCAAATGAATTGTAATTATGTAGAGATCTTTCGTCCTTGTTAGGAAATTGTCACCAAATAATGCAAAGGCTAAGCAATAAACTTGAGTAGGCATATGACTGAAAATTGCATTGAGTGTGGTCCTGAGGTGACACAGAATTGCGAGTGCAAAACTAGTTTTCCCTGGTTCTAATCCTTGTCGCAGCAAATTTTGACAAATTCTTGACGAATTCCAAATTGTTTGTGCTACTATAAACACTGTTTATTTTACCTATATATATATATATATATATATATATATATATATATATATATATATATATATATAAGACGTAAATTAAAAAAAGAAACAGGGATTCGACGTTTTTCAGAAAAGTAGTCCAGCTGCAATTTATCCGCATTTTTCTCTGAAAATACCCAAAAATGAATTACACTTTATAACAGCAAAATATTTATCACCCGACACATGCCTTTTCAGGAAAGTACACTATAAAAATATATTATATCTTTGCAAATTTGTGTATTCTGTTTTTTGTTCTGAATGCGCAATATTCGGGTGCATAAACATATATTTCAATTGTTTGTCATAGCATAAAAAAATGAAAGACTAAAGTATTTTCTTAATTACAAATCGCGCGATCTGATCAAGCTACATAGATGTTTATTAAAAAATTGATGCTATTAAAATTTTTGTTATTGCTTAGGGACAAAGGTGTTTCGTGTTCCTGTCGAACAATATGAAATATTAAAATAAGAGAGATTTATATCACAATTTAATCAGTAACCTAATTCAGAAACGAAAATTAATGTCACCTAACGATTGTCTAATTTAAAGCTCGTCGACATCTGCTATAAATATCAAAACCGATCAATTTAATCGAAATCTAAAACTTGGCAGATTTACCAGATTTGGTCAAAAACAAAGTCGTACAAAGAGTCAGTGTTATTTTCATGAATCGCAGATGTATATTAAGTGATTTTTTCAAATTGTGGTCCGTAATGTATGAATAGTTCTCAATTGCCGAACACAATCAACTGGGCCAAATAGAATATACACAGCTAGACAGTATGTTTCACCGAAGATGCTCAAACGAAGATTTTTTAATAGAACCTTTCTGTTAACTACAATAACGCAAATGCATGGATTGACCAAATTTTTGGCTATTTCATTGCAGCCGGTAAGACTTCACTTATCTAGATACAGATTGAATGATTTTTTAAAATTTATTGAGAAGCTACAAACGTTCACCCTTTAACATATTGGCATGTTTTATATTGACGGTCGATTATTTATTACTGTTTTGCCTCTTAAACTTTGCGTACCAGTATATCTTGAAAAAAATAAATTAAAAATATAATTGAGGCAGGTTTTTTGATTTTTCTTCTGATAATCAATTTATTTCAACCCAAAGATGAGTTCTGTTTAGGCTACTATCAATCCCGATTCCATTATTTTTTGTTGAACGAACGTGTTCTAAGCTATAAAGTGAGGTAAGAATTTATGATTGCAATGCCGACCAAATAATTTTGTATCCATAGGACGTGTGCGTGCTGCAGGACATCTTGGTAAATTCAGTAAATTACATAAGAATATTTAATTTGCAACAATAAATGAAGAAGACGATATTGTGGCATTTTCTGATGCGCCACTCAAACGTATAACTGGTGCATCATTAAGAAAATCAATCTTATATCAGAAACCATGCCAGCATAGAATTAAATTTTTAACAGCCACTGCTCCTTGAAATGAAAAAAAGAATAATTTAAGACAGTATACAATAATGCACTGCGTATTTACTCGCCAGATTGCTTTTAGTTAAGCACGAAACGAAAGTGCGCGAGATTATACTTTCCGTTCTTGCTTTCTTTGTTTTATCCTACTGATCATATTTGAACTAATATTTTACAATGTGCCCAACACCTAATGCACATTTGCATATATATTAGTTCGCCGACACCATCAGTATCTTACTAATATTTATTTAATTGAATTTTGTCATGATTACCGTGAAATGTGATAACTTTAGCATACGTTGAAATCCATTGCGTTGGTACAATTTGCCAACTTGGCAACCATAGTTTTGGTACTATGTGCCTTTTCGGTACCATAATATTGGTACCGGGTTCTGACACTATAGCCATAGTGCTGGTATCTTTACTGACGTGGAATATATTTCATATATATAGTGATTTGGCTTAAAAGTCACATTGTCGAAAACTATGTATGAGGACAGCTTCACTACTGAAGGTTTACATATTCGTGTAGAATGTAGTACCGCCCTATATTCACACATTTTTGACGCAAATATATACTGGGCAAATGACGTAATACCGGCTCATACTGATGAGTAGCCAGTGAGCAGGAAACAAATTTGCACTTTCCGTTTATGCTGTTTTTGGTTTATCATTCAGGTCATATTTGAACCAATTTGTTACTAGGTGAGAAACACCTAATAGACAATTGCAATTTTGGGATTTGTTGAATTATATACTTGTCATAAAAAGCAATAAAGTATATCTAAAGGAAAGCAAAAAAACTCAGCGACATGAATATCTGTTTTAAATGTTTAAACAGCAAACAGTATCCGGTGTGCACTAGCTTACAGTATAAAGATGAAGAAGAAATTAAACGAATCAAAGATCTATTGCGTTTGGCATTGCCTTAAAATATTTTACAGCAGACTTAATTTTTCTTACATCAATCACCAAATTTCACCCCTATAGTGTAAAATACAAACAAAAACTGGAATAGGCATTAAACGATGCCTTAATTGGAATCTTACCAGACAAGGATTTAATACACACATTTCAGTGTGCGAAGTAAATTTGTGATGCGTGTACATTTCCAATAATACTTATTTTGTCACGCGATAAATACAACACACCAACACTCGCTTTCTAATATTAAAAAAGTCAAGTTATATAAATCTGTCGCTATAAACAAACGCCGGTCAGAACTCTGCAAAAAAGGTATTTTGCTCAGTCACTGGAATTACAACGGTCTCTTATAGTCATATGAGAAACGATGCTTCGTTACAATTCTTCTGTTTTCACATTCTTTGCTCGATTTCGATTAAACAATTTTAGTAAAGTGCCCAAATTAATGCGCGTTTATTAAGGTAATTCTGTTATAAATTTTGAAAGAAAGAACTTTAAAAATATATAATCTGTCAAAGGATGTTAGATTAACTTAAGGAACAAAAAAATTATTACACAATAGTTATGCCTCGTTTAGAAATTATATAAAAATCCGTTATTATGTAGCTTAGAAATATACAGCTTTATTTTCACTTGTCTGTCAGTACAATAATATATCAATCACAAATTTTGTTCCGTTAGTAAATATATACATGTTAACTAATTTTAAGGAGAAACGTGAAATATAGTTTTTTTCATGTAAACCAACTGGTCTTTAAGCTATTTAATTTATTAGAATGATTATTTTGTAAAATCTTTACCACGCGTCTTATTGGTTCTATGGACATTGCTCTACTTTTATGTAATGCTCTTGATAAGTGATATCAAATATCACCTTTAAGTGTCTATATTTGTAGCGAATTTGACTGACAGTGTACCGTACCATTTTCAGCACATAGTAGTTATATATTAAAGGTTCCTATGCACTGTTGCTAGTACATAATACTTAGCTTGTTTCCATACTAATAATTTTCGGTTTACTAACTGATATCACAGTAATTGATTTGGCCTTTACTTCGGTATGAAACGTTACAGGCCAGTCTATTTGACATGTCTAAATTTAATTTGATTGGCACTATTTAAAGAATTTCAAGCTTTTTGAAGAAATTGATGTTGATAAAGGTTTGTCATAATGTCTACCGTGTAAGAGGTTGTTTCCTACTTGGTCATATTATTAATAAATCCAGCGCATCTTTTGGTTTTACCACCATTTGTTTACTTATGCCTTAGCTACCATTCGTGAAAAAAAATTCACTTAAAATTTTAGTGTTTTCAGCGAAATTGAGTTTTTTCCTTTGACATTGAGGACTTCCAGTCAACTAAACTGGATATTGCGTCTGTAATAATTTGGTATGTTAAAGTTTGACATTAATTATCTTATAGCATCCCCTTATTAATATTTTTAGACTACACGGAAAATTCTGCATTTATTTGTGTGTTTAAAATAAGTCGCGAACACAGTTCTTATATAACAATGCGAAAACCGATCTAGGCTCTATTTGCCTGGAATGCACACACTCTGTATTTACAAAACGAAGACGGAAATAAAAATGATTCAGAAAATTTCGTACATCCACCGTTTAATACCGCACGATTGCATATAAATGTAAGAATAAAAATTTTATTGTTCGTTTCTATGTACATAACGTTTTACATTGTCTCTTCTTAGGGTCATTTATATTTGTACATTTATAAAAATATACTTTAAGGTAAAATTACAATTTATTCATGGCTGTTTTGTTCAGTTGAGAACAGTGGTCATTTTGATTAATCAAATAATTTATCTAGATCAAGGTGTTTTGTTTTATTGCACACAAAAGCAGTCAAGCGGAGTTTTGTCTTACAGCTGAGCGATGTCCTTAGTCTGATATCGGAGTCTCGTCATGGAATTAGCCAATCACAATCGCAAACAATTAATGAGTTACTATACAGTGTGCTGACATGAAAAAATTAACGGTTACTAGGTAAATAAAAATGCATTTGCTGTGCCATATTTAGCGTGGGTTTCATCACACGCACAGTTTATTAAAGCCTAAAGCATTTAACAATTCACAGACACACTATTTATCACTATTTGCCGACACCAAATCTTGATTTTTAATTGTATGAATGATTGGGATTTGCACATAAAATGTTTTAAAACATATCTGAGATTAAATAAAATAAAATTTTCGTTAATAAAATAAACGACATATTTATAAAATATATAACTCACATAACTGACAGTTTACTTTTCCTGCATTCCAGCAATATCGTTTTCCATCAATAAGTGGGCACTCATTGGAACAACCTAATTGAAATAATAATTTGTTACAAGTATTCTGCGCTATAACGTTTGAACATCGAATGAGATAAATTGAATTATAGAACTATATCATTTTTTAATAACAATTTAATTCTTTCAATTAAAATATTAAAAATTCATTGTGGTCAATTTAAAGTTCCGGGTTGAGGCTTCATCAGTTTATTTCACGCAATTCTTGCGCAATGTCCTGTTTAGATAAAAATAACTAGTTTTAATGATATTCTACCAGGCTGCGATGTGCGATCATCACAGTTCCCTTTTATGGGTTGTAGTTTAGCCCAATCAGTTTCGCAAAGACCCGAATGATCATCATTTTAAGTACGCATCGAGTTTATCGTCGTGGTGGATGGGTGGTGGTTAGTACATTTTTTCAGAGGGCTTCAACATAATTCATACTAACAATTGGAAATGATGTCGCAACGTTCGAAGGCAAGGGAAGAATCAGCCCCCGGCCATCACGAAGATAAACTCGATGCGTAGTTGGAAATGGAGATAAATCGGATCTTTTCGAAACGAACAATAAAAATCCATTACTCACGAAGGAACTAGTTTGCTTGTTTATGTGTCGACCAACGAATATGACTTAATATAGAGCTAAATTTATTTGCAATTCTAAAATGTAAACATGAAATATTTAATTAGAATCTTCTTTAAGTAGACGACAGTTAAGCCAAACGTAATTTTCCTTGGATAATAGTTCCAAAATAAAAACAAACATGCTTATGTTCTAAATAATACTGAATTCGAGTTCTACATCATTATTATAGCTAAATTTCTAACGCGGCATAATATTGTAATTTCAGTCTATCTAATAGAATTTAAATAATTTTTTCTTGAGAAAAGCTATGTTAAGTTGACTGAATGTCCAATACACTGATTTTAAAAGCCTATATCATATTTCATACTAATTAAATGCCCAATTTCAACAGTATTTGCATATCTAATATGATGTATTTTTGCAATAGTTTGACATCAGTAAGGATGTTGATATTTCAAGTCCAAAATTTTCACCTAGAAAACATAACATTGAAGTAAAATGTGGTTTAAATTTTTTGTCCAATGTAATAGCTAAAACACATTCCACTATCTTCTCTCTGTATATGCCACTGTTAAAATGAAACAACGTATGTACTGTCCACATTACATTTCAAAGAAAACTTAAATTTAAATAAAATAAAATCATTTATCATTATTTAAATGTAGATGACATTGCATATATATATATATATATATATATATATATATATGTATGTATATATAACAGATAACAAGAAATGTACAAATTGGTATATATATATACATTGAGAGAGTATATGTCGGTATTCTTGTTTTGTGGTATTGTATTGATTGAATCAGAAGTTCAAGAGGTGTGTATGTTTATATTTATACATTAAAATTTGTAATATTGGATTGATTTAGAGAGATGTATATATATACTATATATAATAGAAGCCAAACATTGGATACAGATACGACACAGAATTGGGAGAAGTGATATTGAATTTATAACAGATTGAGGGTGACCAGCTAGGAACGTTAAGTTTAAGCTGAAACAAAATAGGCTCCATCTGAAGGTGGGTCTATCCAAAAAACATAAGTTAGTTTATATATCAAAAGTGGCGTACTGGATAAAGTCACACACTCCGAAGCAACGTGTCCAAGTTCGAGCTATGTCTGCGGAAAATTCTGGACAATACTTGGACAGTTCGTTATAAGGATGAAACTGTTTTAGTGGATGAATTGCCTTTTTATACTGTACAATGCTTAAGTTATACTGACAAATATTTTATATAATGGAAATTTTGTTTATATAATCTCTCAATCTTGATTTAAACAACGGATGTCACCACCTGCGCAATCAATGATTGTTTCTGTTTTTGATGACTCAACTGCGTTTATGCAATCTATGCCAACACGAAATTACTTGATACGAAAATAAGAAATAGCCGATCGATTGCAAAAAATCTTGTTTGTTGGGAGTATAAGTATATACGTATACATGCACAGAACTCACATTGGTTGTCAGTTGTAAAAGTACTGGAAAGCGTCAATAAAAAAATTCAGCTGCGAAAATGAACCATTGTTGTGCACATTTTAGGCTGATGCCTGTCTATGAAGCTAATGGCAAACGCATTTTTATTGTAATTGATAGTACATGTTCAACTCTAATCAGTTAAATGTCTACATGCGTTCTCATGCAACTGCTAATGTTTGTGTGTGAAGAAACAGTAGTAGCTCGGCTCTGGCAAATTCATCTGATACCTTTATTATCTTAAAGTCCTCGTTTTTTGCCATTTAAATTGAATTTCTGTGTGTGATTTTTGTCGGTTACTATCCGGTAACGTAGATCTTAACCATCTAAATTAACATGTTGCCCGGTGGTGTGTAGTTACATTTTTTATAGTCCGGACGATGTTTATGACGAAGATACTAATGTTGCCG